>JACCIC010000049.1:427500-482500 GCA_018907035.1 Sycobia sp. Sy_11 | reverse complement strand
TTATATATATATATATATATATATATATATATATATATATATATATATTATATTGTATGCAAGTCTTTCCATATATCTCGCACAATATAATTGCTCGCTTTCAACTTGGCAGTGGCACGTATATAGAAGCCGCGAGTTCTGTCAGTCCTTGTAAAAGTAATCAACACTGTATATATATATATATATATATATATATATATATATATATATATGCTTATAACGTAACTATACGTCCATAAAACGAGTTTGAGAAAGAGGGAAGATTATTAATCTCGTTACATTTCCTTTGGTTAGATTTAAATACAATGAATATATTACGTACGCAATTCACATATTCACTGTTATAAATAACAAATATGATCTTATTGGCAATCTGCTTTATGTGTGTGTGTGTGTGTGTGTGTGTGTGTGATTACTTTGGTATTTAAAAGCGTATAGTAAGAGCAAGAAATTTTTTAAAAAAAAAAATTGGCAAATAATTAGACAAGTATATGTTACGGTTTATTTGATAAGTGTGATCATTAGGCTTTCACAATATATTCCTTACATTATTCATTATGCTGTTCATTAAGGCCATAGATCTGTAAGCTAAAAAATCTACGATTTATTGTTTTATTATCAAAGTCCAGATAATATTGTCTTCAATAACGCTCGAAAGTACGCTTTTTAAGATGAAAATTCATAAAAATATTATCAATGGCTGTCGAATTCCTATAACTTTATTGAATTGCTCGATCCAGCGATGGCTTTACATATATATATCAATTATCTTTTCAAAGTCATTGTAACATTAAATTCCTACATATCGTATAGTATCTGCAAATTCGCAACAGCACAATTGAAATTATAGGCGTCGATCGAGTTTACGCAAAATATTTTTTTTTAATATTAATTGGACAATAACAAGTAGTAACGATAGTCAGGCTTGGGCGACGCGTTCAAGTGTACGGTTTGTCCCATTTTCACTGACGCACTCGATTTTCGCGGAAATTGAGCGATTTAAGGAAAAACTCAAGTGATCAATCTTGCAGTAAACCAAAGAAGTTATCCAAGTAGCTGATCTAATGTTTGGCCCAATAACTTAACGTGGGCCGTGTGAGAATAATTTTCCTCTTCTTTTTTTTTAATAAGGTCGTTGAATTTTGCATTAAAGATTTGAACGCTATTGTTAAAAATTTACGCACAGATATTGTTCAACATTTGTAAATGCCTAGTTTTTCTCTAATTTTTCCTTCAAGCTCCTGGTATACTTCGAGAAAAAATATCAACGAAAAAGTAAGCAGTCTAGGGCTGGAAAATCAAGAGAAAAATCTTGAAAGAAATTCAAACAACAGCACAAATAAATAATCTAAATTTGAAGTCAAGGCCTTAAAAAAATTAGACACATATCTTTACGTACTTTGAATAGGGGTACTTATTAAAAAAAAAAAAAGATAGATCTTGCATAAATTTTTTTTACGACTCTTGCACCACAGTAAGGTTATTTACTCTGATAGTCTCCTCAATGTCCTTCAAGATTTGTCGCTCAATTTTTTTCCTTTTAACTGCTTTACTCTTTGAATCAAACTTGTTCTTGAAATATGTCATCGGTTCAAAAAAAAAAAAACTTTCGTCGAAAATTCGAGAAGAAAATCATTCACGAAATGAAAGCAACTGCCCGGAGTAAATGATCAGAATTTGAACTTCACAAGATGGTCTGCAGATTTAAAATTACTCAAATTGTTCCATTCACAAATCTTCAACAAATAATAGGTGTTCCTATTTAAAAAAAAAAAAAACCTATACAGTTCCAATAGGCGATTTAAAAGATTTGGATCCAAATTTAAATCAGGTATCAGGAGAGTCTCTTGGATTTTCTGAAAACTTGATCTCTAACTCTTCTATAAAATGTTTTATGTAGTTTTCTATAAATTTGCCCATTTAGAAGTTCAATTGGGACATCCTGTATACATAAAAATCCACGGTGTCAGCGATATTGGGCAACCTTATATATATACTTTATTTCAAGTACAAAAGGATAACGATCTAGAATCTTTGTTGCTCCGCGTATACACTTCTCCTGGTATGCGCGCGCGCGCACACACATATATGCTGGTTATTGCAACATTTGCCCTGACTTAAAAACCTTATCGTATTCTCTCGGATCGCCAAAAAACACCGTGAGCGCGACCGAGAACAAAATAAAATCCGACAATTTCACAAAAAACAACATCACATCTCCGTGAGTAATCTTTATATGTATATATAGCCTTTATATATACATAGATACACACATGCATAATCGATCATAATTAACCAACGCGCTCGCATCTGTTAAGTGCCATACTAAATACATGCTCTGCCCCCCCCCTCCAAGGCTGCGTGCGGACCGAGCACAAAAGAAAGCACGTTAATGTATTTAATGCGCGAATGTTGCGTGTCCTGTACGATATTCCGATGCAGACTTTATCTATATATTACATATATATATATATATATATATATATATATATATATATATATATATATATATATATAGTACACTATTACGCGAGCGTGTAAAGCAAGAGAAGAAATTAGCGTCTTTTTAACGCGGAGGATATATATACATACATGACTAATGTGTATGTATATATATATATATATATATATATATATATATATATATCGTGTATAGCGGGATAATTACATTTACGAAATCCCGGCGCGCGCGAAGCATCTCGAGTATAATAATATGCCCCTGACCAGTTTAGGTGCACATATACAGAGGCATTGCGCGATTGTTTGCACAATGTATAAAGCGGCGCCGCCGCGAGACTCGATCCTCCGTATAGTTTAAGTATGGGAGTTGATCGCCTTGTTTAACTTGCCCGATGCGCGGTGAGAGCGCCTCCGTTTGATATATATATATATATATAAATTGTCGTACACAGTACGCTCCGAGATTGTGAGAAAGGGCTTAAAAAAAATTCCGCTTCGACGTGATTTGGATGAAAAGAATGAACAATAATTTTAACAATATTGAAACGTAACTGAATCGGCGAAGAATGAAAACCCATTCGATATATGGAGCTCAAGAAAAATAAATAGTAGTAAATAAATCGATCAATATACTATAAACAACAAAATTGTAATTCGCCGATTAATCAGCGCAAAAAAAATTCTCAATTTTATAAAAGCTCAATTGCTTGGCTGTAGAATATCGTAACGGAGTATTTTTTTCTTTTTTAATAACCTTTTTTTGAGCAATCCCAACGCGATCTTGAAATTCCAGCTCGTCTTATATAAACTTCAAAGCTAGCAAAAGTTTCGAAACTTTTAACGGGCTTGGGTTGACTTTGTTTTCAGCAATTGCGAGCATTAGATTTGAAAGTACAGATTCTCCCGTCGAGCTTAAAAGACAATGTCCGCTTACCGGTTTTTCCATCGAGTTACAGCTCAATTTTTTCCAGCTTTTTCAACGAGATAGTCGTAAAATATGATGAAAATCGTGTACTTAATCAGCAAATTTCAAGTTTCGCAATTCGCTAGAGCTCCTTCTGCGCGGCTCTTTCCCCGAACGTTTCAAAAGAATAAGACCATATCGTTTATATCACGATTTTCATCGTTTTCCACTGCCTCGTGGAAAATACCGAAAAACTTTATTGGAAAAATGTCGCGGCAAAATATTTCTCTGCTCTTCCGATGCCAGAATGGGGCACAGGCTTGCGAAAGGCTTCAATATTTTGGAAATTAAATCTTTTTTCTCCTCTTCGTCAAACCCAATCGAGGCGGGATTTTTTTTCCCTCCCTCGAGCCCGCTTTCGCGCTCGCGGACCACCGCGGCGCGCCGTATACGGCCGATGGGAGGAGTAAGTCGACGCAGCGCCGATATCTCGAGGAGAGTTCAAAAAACCTGTATCGTTGCTCGGTTTTTTCATTTTTTTTTCTTTTTTTTTTTTTATTTATTTTCTTTTCTTTTCTTTTCTTTTCTTTTCTTATTTCTTCGGTCGCCGCGTTTGTATTTTATTGGCCGCGCGAGTTCGATGCACCAGTTAAAGCTCGCGCGCTCGCTCGCTCGCGGTCGTGATTTTCGCGTGTAATATACGGGTTACAGATAGAGACGTTGTAATGTAGACGCTCGTGCATTATATACGCGATTGATTGGCTCAAGTGGTGCAACCAACGCCGTGGACGCGAGCGATCCTGAGGCCCGATAATTTTTCGGTCAATGTTATTCCGCGACACGATCAATGTATAATGTATTCCCCCTTTTTTTTTATTGCAAATCGTTTTACATCAATTTCAATTGCGTAATCAATCTTGGCGGGATAAGATTTTCAACTTAACAAGCTTATTCTTCTTTTTTTTCTTATTTAATATCAGAACCGATTGTTGAAAGACAAAGGGAATTCAGAATGATTAAAAATAATTTGTTGCAACAATTTTTTTATTTTATAATTTACGTTAACATAATTTATTTCAACCGTTTCAACTCAGTTTATTAATTTCAGTGCTAATTCTTTAATTGTCTGAATAATTATTTGAATACAAAAAAGAATATCGATTATCTATAATTATACGTGTATATTAAAGTAGGAATATTGAGTCGTAAAAAAGTGAGAGTTGAATTAATTCCTGAAGCTGAAAAAAAATGTACTTTTAGAAAATTGTTATAAAATTCAAGCTGGAATAACTTCGAAAAAAATACTCGGATTTCTGTGCCGAAATCTTCGTCGAAAGAGCATAGATTGAATTTGACTCGCTACTTACATCAGATGTGTGTGTGTGTGTGTAAAATGTCGAGAATGTCCGTTTATGGTCGAAGAGTTCATCGGAAAAGTGATTTCGGAGAAAAAGTTTCGCACAAAAGTTTCAGGGATTGGAAGATAAACGACGAGCTTGAGATCGGCGTTGTAGGTAGGGAATTTCGGATCGTTTCAAAATTGAAAGACACGCAAAAGTGAAGACCGCGAGTTTTTAACGCTTTCATTGTGTGTTTCCTTTTACTTTTTAAGTAATAAAATTTCACAATTTTTTAATATTTGTCTACACGTTTACTTGTAGTTTAAACTAAAAATGTAAATGTCGTTTACAAAAATATTGTAATATTGTTCTTTGGTTTGTAGCCCTTTTTAAAGAGACCGATTCTGTTCTCTTGTTCATCCAAAATCAAACTATATCATATTAATTAATATTTTTTGCAATGACGTTCTTGAGTAAAATTAAATTAAGAAAATTCAAAAGTTGCTGTAATTTTATAAATTTAAATTGTATTTATATTTAGCTGACAATGACGGCACGTCATATAGTAACCCACGATTTAAAAAATGCATTATATTTAAGGAACGATATATTTTAAATGTGCTCATTTTTTATTTTTAAGGTTTAGTTTTAACAGTTCTGCATACAGATATTAATAAGGACAATATCGCGCAGCGATCCACGGATGCTCGGCTTGTCCAAAAGAAAATTACAACGGATCACTGTAGACTGAAATGTTACCAGCGCGATAACTGACGCCGTGATGGTAGATGTATTATTAACCAAGTTCCGAACCGTGCTATACAAAGTAATTCGTTTTAATCGCGAAGTGTACATAGACATCTCGATAAGTAAATGAAATCAGAAATAACTTTAAATTTACGAATGTTTTAGGATTTAGACGAAGCCAACTAGTGGCGACCTTCACTTACAAGTGAATGGTCAAGGTTATTTGAAGATTAAATCCATTTGGTTCTAATGGGAACATTACATTTTGGCCTCGAAAATGAAAGGAATGGAAAATGCCATGTAAGAACATGACTTTGGGCCGAAATTATAGTCAAAGTCTTAAACATTCCCAAATACGTCAAGATAGCAATTGCCTTCAGAATTGTCCTGAGTTCAGAACTGGTTGTTTCGTCGCAAATAATGTTTCTACATCTAAAAGAACTTATAATAATGGTTATAAAAGGGCCGTGAACTTGCACGAAACGTCCTTAAACGATTAATACGAATGGTCTAATCATATGAATTATCTTGATATCAATCTAGAAAATGAAAAAAGTAAAGTGAAAATGAAATAAAACCTAATGTGTCTGATGGCTCAGATAACGACTAGTCGCTCCTGTTAATTAAACTAATGACTCTTCAATTGCTTCAAAATGATGTCTTGACCTCCATCTACTTTTTGTTGAAAGAAGACTGCACCGATAGCTCAGATACTGGCAATCATTTGTACAATGAAGCTTCGATCAGGTGTAAAGGTATCCACGTTACCAGCTCGGAATGAATTTCTTTCGTCCAGATAGACAACTTCGCTATGCTTAAAATACATCCGTAACTCCTCCTATAGTGACTGCTCGTTGCAGTATATACTCACGGAATCAGTTTTGGTGTTAGAGGTAAAGATAACCAAGCAGGTACGTATCGAGTCCTCTTTGATTTAGTTCACATCCGTTACTCTAAAATCACAGAAATCCAAACTTATCTTTTTCAAGTGGCTTTATCTATAGTCACGGTTAGGCCGTTTATACTTATAGCGTATCCGATACTTTAGCTATATAGTTGAAATCCTTCGCGTACGTTATCAAGATCATGGTATAACGTTAAAAGATGCCTTTTAGAATATCTGAATCCTCTTCGTCAGAACTTCGCAAGACAAACTTCGAGCATGTTACTAGTCATAACTACCTGATGGAATGGAAAAAGTGGCTAATTTTTGGATACTGTTTATATGGATATCTACCAATATTCGCATCGCAGATCAATGGTCTTTAGATTGTTGTGACTACAACCACTATGACTGTGGCAGTGATCTTAGAGATAGATTAAGCAACATAATTTATTATATTCTTTAGCTTGCCAAGGTCTGCACAGAAACAGATTATTCCGATATTTTTTCCGTCATTAGGATCGATGATAAGATTTATGGCTTTATGATGAGGGCCGCGAGCATCTCCCTAATCAACTGTTCGCTTATTGGCCTCTATATTTCCGAATATCGCTAGAGACTAGAATAGATAGACAGTAAAATAAGTATATTATGAATTTGTGAATTTGAGTCCCAGATATTAGGAGAAATATTAAATAGAAAATCGAATTAATTTATTGCTCTTGCGACATTGTTTCGGTCTGATATTAACTATTATAATTATATTTTAACTGTTTGTAGCTTTTTCAAAGAAATTACGACTGAACGCAAACTATAATATATACATATATATATATATATATATATATATATATATATATATAGTTTAAACGCAAACTATAATATATATATATATATATATATATATATGACTATTGCAGTTTGCTTTTTAATTAAATTGGTTGATATTACATTATTTAGTAAGAGTTTCAACAATTAGAGAATCTTCTGTATACGTATTCTATTAGTTATCATTTAGAAGAATTCTATTAGTTATAATTTAATCACTATTATTTTAAATGTTATTTAATAATTAAAATTTAGTAATTAAAAAAAATCTATAATTTTTCAAAATTTGTTATTTGCAAATGTTTTTATAATGCTCAAGCTTTCTTCATAACATGAAATTATTAAATTATTATTAAAATAGTAAATTATTAAAATTGTAGACAGAAGATAAAAGATTTTATGAAACAACTTTGATTTAAATTTATTGTGTAAATTTAAAGCTTTAAAGAGTTAAACTTTAGTAATTTAATGATTATTTCCACCTTTAAGATAACGGTACAGTTAAATATAAAAACTCTTGCTCTTTCGGAAATTAAAATAACAAATTGAAATTCTTCTTTAAAAGAAATTAACTCAAATTTAAAATGAACTTTTTAATTTTAGGAATGATATGTTTTGCTCTTTAATTCATACAACTTTTTCTTACGTACAAATTGATGAGATTATTTGAAGTTATAAAATATTTTTTCTTCCGAGTTTTTAATTTAAACACTGTATAATCTTTATATGGTTTATTTATAATAATGTTAGTAGTGGTCGATTAGAGCAAACATACACACACACACACACACATATAACTTCTCATTCTTGGATTGGATAACAGTATATGTATTGAACTCGATTTTCGCGCTTTTATACGTCAAGTTTTCTTTACTTCATTATATAAATGTTGAATTTTTCCAGTTGTATTATAACCGCGTACTTTCTGATTTCTTTAATTTTATTCGATTGACTATAAAAAGGCGAAAAATCAACTGCTCGAAACGATGATAAAACTAATAGCTTTTGTGAAATTTTAGTTATTATTAATTTGAAATAATGAAAGGACTTACATGTTACTGACGGTATTTTCAAAACACTTATAAAAACTCATAAAATCCATGTTAAAAATTCATTTTAATTATATTTTTTAGAATTATATTGTTATATATTTAAATAGTAGCATATACTGTATCTAACTTTTTTTGCTTACTTACTGACTTCTATATTTACAACTTCATCCTACTTCTAATCCAAACACGTGTTGGACATAAAAACCAGCAATATCTATTTTACTTTTCAAAGATGGTGAAACGTTTGAACAATCCTGTACTATGCTTTAAAAAATATACAATGTATAATTGAAACAAAATTTAATTCCGGTAAACAATTTTCTTTATCATTTTACAACTTTTGATATCTATACAATTTTAAGGTTAAGACTTAATTGCTGAACGCCCGACGCATACTGCCACGTGCACCTCGCGACACTTTTCCTCCATTGTAATTATTCAATGCAATGAATTTTCATTATACTTGACCTCACAATTTTTCGCGAACACCATCCGAAATCCAACGTGCGCTCTCGAGCGCGCCGGTAAAAAATTTATCGATAAAGCTAGAGATTCTTTAGGTTTATCATAATTACAACTATGTGTGTTATATAATAATTAATTCTTATACACTTTTTATCAGTTATATGAAATTATAGAAATGGAATGGAGAGCTAGTAATAATAATAATAATAATTATAATAACAGTAATAATAATAATGGAATAATAATAAAGCCAGCTGTCGAGAAATCGGTTTATACAAAATTAGATTCCGAGCGCTGATCGCGTCGATCGAATTACGAGTATATCTGCAGCAAATTAGCTGGAATATTATAAACTGCATTGTCGCTCCGTCTTAAAATCCAATGTACACAGTTGATAAGTTGATAATGAGGATTACACACATACACACGCACATACATATATATATATATATATATATATATATATATATATATATATATATATTGCGATTATAAAAATCGACGGTTCGCGACTTCGCAAATTATACATATATATCAAAAGACCGATATATGAATTTCCAAAGAAGTGTATTTTCTATTTATATAACTTGAGCTCCAGAGGCAAATTTCATTCGCTTTCTTTTATAATAAAAGTAAATAGCTTAAATTACTATTGTACAAGTATATAGATAACTGTAAGCAATTTTAAAAATAATGTCAATTTCGATAAGACGAAATGTCGATAGTGTTAATTGCAATAAACCGTTCAAAGTCAAGGTTATAATACAATAGACATACAAAAATGATACTTCAACAAATTAATATATAAGAAAATATAAAAGGATCCTGTTGGACAGCCGGATCGAAATTTACAGCTATATAAATAATAAACTATAAAGTAAAAATTAAAAACTGTACTTATATCGACTGCTGTGAATTAAATTGATAAATATTTTTATCGATCTTACAATCTTTATACACTATTATTGTATTAATTGTTATTCCGCATCTTTCAAAGCAAATCGTCGCGGACTTTCATTCTAGTGAGGTTGATCTTTTCATTCTGCAAAGATATACTTATGAATAATAGTGTATAAAGACTGTAAAACCGATAAAAATATTTATTGATCTAAATAAACTATAAAAATAGTATCATGTTTTCATATTTTTCTTATGATTTATTAAAAATAATAAATGTAATAAACAAAATAGAACGCCCGATTTCTGTAAATAATAGTAATGAAAAAAATTTATTTAAAACACTTACAGTGATAGATCCGAATTTGTTACATTGGATAATTATTCCAGTCACACGGTATATAATATAAAATTTGTATATGTAATGACTATTGTATATTGTAATGATTCATTTAAATTTTAAGTGAGAATAAATGAAAATATTTTATTATTATTATTATCACTTTCTTATTATTTTATTAGTATTATTATTATTATTATTATTAGTATTGTTATTGTTGTTGTTGTTGTTTTAGGAGTTTGTGAATGCATTTTACGCATTTCTTGCGTCCGATCCTTGAGTAACAACCTGACAGACCAACCACGAGAATATGCACCCCTACAAACTAAACACATGTCTCCTTGTTTGCACCGACACCAACCCAGAACTGTTATGCACATTACTTCAGCCTGGGCGGTAGTCCTTACGTGGTCTTACACGTTAATTCCTTTCATACCAGTATTTCATTCATTCACGAATTTAGAAATCCAGATTCATTCGCTCTTCCAGACATCCATCCATTCTTTTGCTCTTTAACACATTTGTGACGCAATTAGCGATCAATCGCCAATTGTCCACGTCCGTTATGATAAGTCTAGTAACGTTATCTTGTGTGATAGCTCTTATAATTCTTTCAAGCTTCGATCATATCCCATTTCAATGAGTGCACCTGAAAAACATGTATTCCACGTCGTTATACGTTTTGTCTGGGTCTTTGATGTCGATTTGCCACGAAACGGTGGCTTTTTAGTAGTAAATATTGCTTAAAATACAATCGCCCTTTCCACAGAAGAAGACTTTCATCAATACAAAGTTTTTGTCCTGAATCTAAAATATTTGAAAATTTATTTATCAGATGACCAATAACATTTTTTTAATTATTAGCAGATGAATGGATGGCATCTCATTACGTTGTAAATGCAAAAAACTCAATAACTGACGGTAGCAATTACATTATAATAGGATAGGAGTTGATAAAATAGGGGAAATACTCTTTTGAATTGTATATATATATATATATATATATATATATATATATATATATATATATATATTTCAATAATCTTGAAGACGTTCTTTCTTGATGTGTCTCATTAGATAATAGAGAGGGAAAAAATTTAGAAGCTCTTTTCTAGCTAAATCTTCCCATTCCTTCATATTCACACGCTTGAATTGAGGGTTCTGATGATAATAATGATTGGTTTCCTTACAAATTAGGTCAAGAAAAAAAATTATCGAAAAATAATTGAAAATATTGAGTAGGCTATTTCCACCTAGTTCAATATCTTCTTTCATACCAGAATATGAAACGAACGGTTTTATAGAGGAAAAAAATGAATCGTTCCGAAATATGTCCAGACCTGAAACATAATCAATATCATCAGGATCTATCTCGATAATCTCCTCATCAGAATATACTTCACATTCTGATTCAGACTCTCCATTACTATTGGCCATTTTCATTAATAGCAAATTCAAAAAATGACAATCGAAAATTATGTAGATTACTTTAGCTACAAAAGCTATATGGTGAATATAAATAGTCGGCTCACTCTGACTTATAGTTTGCACTGAATTTTTTTACTTGCGAGTATTTTGATAGTGGGTAGTCGCCACCTAGCATTCATGTATATACCACGTATATATCCAATATAAGTATGAGTAAAAATATCGAAAATGTAATTATCTAGTATACCGGGTGTATTTTTAATTTTGCAACTGAATATTTCAGAAACCGCGGCACGGATTTAAAATCGGCGAAATACGTATTCCATGAATTTGAGAGGGGGGTGAATATTATTTTTTCTTTTCGTAGCGTGTTCTACGTGGAAAAAGAATGAACTTTTTTCCCCGTCTCAATATTTCGAGTTATTAGTGCGTGGAAATTTGAATCATCAATTGTGGTTTTTTATGAAATTTCTAACTCAGTATCTCAGAAATCGTGGAAAACAGCCAGTGATCCTGAAGTAGACGTTCAACCGATTGTTTGAACACGAACCGTTTGTTTGACAGTGTGGCCACTTTGGATAGAAAACTATATAGTTATATAGTTTTTCGCCCACTTCAAATTCATGGAATACATGTTTCGCTGAGTTTCAATCCGCGCCGCGTTTTGTGAGATATTCAGGTGGAAAGTTAGAAAAAATACCCGGCATAGATCCAGTATATTACTTCCGCCAATTTGAATTTTCATTTTTATGACAGAATCGAGTTCAGATACCTAAATAACTTTAAGAACGCACTTAGTTGTGCTTGATTAATGAAAAAATATAAGTCACCTGTAGCGTCATTTATCCCGGTCCTCTAAAGGTTAAATGATATCTCTAATGCTTCCAGTATTATCATCCATTTTGCGCAGTTAAAAGCATTTCAAACGGCCAGACTAACTAGTAAAACTACTCATCTAGTCACATAGCAACCTATACTGTAATTATATAAGATATTTACTACATTCCTTATTGCCCGGGCGATAAATCATCCTTTTCTAAATCCATACTGTCGGTAGGATAAGTCTCCGGCGTTCTGAATTGCCTGTATCAATCTGGGTCTAAACAAAAACTAGAATAGCTTTTCTGCCATGTTAAGAAGGCAGAGAAGCCAGAAGAAGGTATTTCGCGTTTTTCCAGAGTTTACCCCCTCCATCAAGCTTTCATTGTATAATTCCAGTAGAATATCCGGACGTTGCCGTGCAACGGTTCGGTTTACTTCTCGCGAAACGCGATTGAGGCCTGCCGCCTTATTCGGTTTCAAAGCGCTAGTTACTTTGATAAGCCCCTCTCGTGCAAATAGAGGGGTATTATTCACAGTCTGATCTTCTGTCTCGTCTGTTCTGTCTGGACAGTTTGGGAAGAGTCCCTGAACTATCCTTTCCATCGTGTCTGCATCTTCTGTCACTGATGTACTCTGAATTTCCAAGGCTTTGGTTATAATTTTGTCGCCATAGCTCAATGGATGAGTTTTCACCTCGTCCATAAGCCTTTTTTAACATCATGTCTTACTGTCATTTATCGATAATCTCAAGCATCATCTGGCAGACATGTTCTCTATAGAATACACTATATCCGACACTTTCGCGGTATGGTTCTTTCACACAGACGTTCGAGGAATTTAGTCGTAACTTTCGTTAACGTTTCAACCCTTTCTTCTTCAAACTCGGCTTCATCTCCTGTAAGGAAGAAATTCTACTTGTAAAATTCTCTCTAATTCCTACATGTTTATTCGCTTAATATTCCATGATAAACACATTGGTTTCCGAATTCTGGTTTGTCTTGTCAAGTCTGTAAGTTCAAAAGCAATATACTGATGATCGCTGGTTATATAGTCCTGTCCGGACACCTGCCATGCTCTCACCCTAGTCCTAATTCTGTCGAAGGCCAAAGTAACGTCTAGAATGAATCTTCCATATCCAGGTCTTCTGAATATCCTTACGGTTCCTTTATCCATTACAGCTAGTTCTAGCCTTGTAACCATCTTCAACAACAATCGTTCATCCTAGATGTCAGATCTTTTACTAGTCCCGTCTGTCCGCAAATTGAACTGGATTATATCACACAGTTTCAGAAGTATCGATTTATAAGATCCCACAATCATTCGTAACCCGCTCGGAAGATATCTGTTTATAGAGTCTCCGTCTCCACTATTCGTAGGAGTTATCCGTTTATAAAGTCCCCGATACACTCTCCAGTGCAACTACGGCAAAAAAACTTACAAAGTGTAAATGTGTAAGTGATGAGTAGATGTATAAACGAACGAATACCATTATTTCCGTTCGGAGTTCTTATCCGCGGTCACTTACTCGTCACTCTTGCGAGCGCTTATTTCGCGGTCTTCCACCTATCCGCAACTCGGGGACGCATATTATTATTCTTATTATTATTGTTTTAAAGTCTGTAAATGCATTTTACGAATTTCTCATGATCGCTCTTTCAAAAACATTGAAAATCAAAGGTCGACTACAAGAATAAGTGTGGCTCCATACAAACATTCATCCCTACAAACTGACTCTTGTTTGTACTAGGATATATGTTTGTTGCCCACATAAGATTCTTAAAGCACTGACTTTTTCAACACATTTTTCAATCATCATCATTTCAATATTTTGGTATTTGAAATTAAATACCGTAAAGTTAGTTTTGCCGGCTGAAATTAAAGCATAAAAAATGATCTGCGAAATAGCAGACGGAACGTCAGATAGCACCAGAGATAGAACTTTTTTATACGGAACCAACGATATATATATATATATATATATATATATATATATATATAGCCTAATTATAATTACATATATCTCAGTCTATCTATTTAATATCGTATATACATACTACTGTGTACAAATATGAGTAAGATTTTATTTATAACTTTTAACATCTTTATTTATTCTTCTAAATCTATTTCATCCCCCTCAAAATAACCCCGCCCCCGGGTGCAATGCAAATATGCCAACGCATTTTCCAATTTTCAAAACATTTTTTATACTCGTATTCCAGAATGGCTATCAGTTCCTTCTTCGATTAGACTTTGACGTGATTTTTTTGGTCTCCGCTTTCCTTTGGCATGATATAAGCTCGATTGATCGGTTGTTTCTGGATTGCATGCGTAGATCCATGTCTCATCCCCAGTTATTATGTGTTCCATCTTGTCCTGATAGACCGGTGCACAGACCTCCATGCGACGCTGTTTTTCCAAAAAATTGAGTGTTTTTGGCACCAATCGAGATTTTACTCTTTTCAGACACAAAATGTCTTTCAAAATGGTGTTGACTGACTCATTTGAAATTCCAACAATATCAGTAAGCGCTCTAGTACTCAATCGACGATTTTACATGTTCTTGATCGTCTTCAACCTGGTTTCGATCATCTTTGAACGATTTCTGTCAAAAACACTTTGAATCACTTGAAACAAATATTTTTTGTTTTGATAAATCAAAAAAATATTTACTGTATTTAAATGACCATTTAAGTAATGGCATATAAATAAACCATTTATTTATTACATTTATTTAAAAAATATTTATGACGAGTTCGAATTCTTTTTCCATTGTAAAAAAGTGATGTCTAGAGAAAAAATACAGTAATTTATATATTATAAAGCTTCAGACGAATAACAAAATATCAAATTGTAAAAGAATGCGAATAAGTAGAGAATATAAAAAATATTACTCTAAAACTCATCAGATGTTTTAAAAAGGATACACTAGATTAGGAAAACTACGGACCTGCGTTTAGTAATTTCATTCTAATCCCGTATAGTAGCAACCTTTACCTTGTAATTGTTATTTTAATGAATATTTGTTATATTAACAATGGTAGGTTCTAAGCAGTAATCTATAAAAACATTTCTATATAATAGATTAATATTATATGGCCATGAATCATAATTAAAACCTTATGGTTTTATATACATTAACTGAACGAAAGTGTATATTTAAACTAATCAAACTTATTTGCAGATTAAAAACTGTATTAACAGCTAAAAATGTGCTTAAATTACATCTTGGTAATATGAAATATTACCCCCGTGGTAAAATTAAAGAATCAACTGTAATTAAAATAAAATAGTTAGGCGAGTTTCATCTGCTCTTAGCATATTAAGAATTGTAAAACCTATAAATCTAATCATTTATTTTATAAAAAATTGGTATAAATATTTTTCCAAATTGAGAAATATATTTTATATAAATTTTTGTTCTCATTTAACAAATTTAACTTTCCTCTCTTTCTACGCTTACTTCTTTCATCCACTCGCTACCTCTCAAATCCGCTTCTGCAACATGCTATTTAACTTGAAATCTTCTAGGGAGTCACCAGAGGTGTTACCGCCTTGCGGTCAATTCTGACGTGAAGTTCTCCCACATAATTTGATACGATTTTATCGGAGTTTTCAATCCTCTCCCTACCTTCCATATCATATAGAATAGAATAACACATAATGTTTATAATTAATCCCGTATAGTAGTAACCACTAGGTTCTAACTGGCATTTTAATGAATAATAGTGCAATAGTAGATTTTAGGCAGTAATCTATAAAAATGTTTCTATATAATATCTTGTACAATAACTAAGATGCTTCTCAAAGTCTCTATGATTGCTTTTTATTACTCAGATAATTTCATAAGCAATATTAAAAAGTGGTTGCATCCAAAAATATAACAATATAATGCAGAGTTACTTCAAGATCATGGTTACAATTATAAAAAGATCAGTTTCTACTTTTTACATCCCACTAATGTATTCTTTATATCAGAATGGTAAGGACACAAATATTTTATTCTTATTAATACTGTATAGTAGTAGCCATTACGTTCAAACTGTTATTTTAACTAATAATAGTGAAATTATAGATTCTAGCAGATTCTAATCAGGCAACTAGAATTAAAATTGAATAATATATTCAATAAATTACTTTGTTAATATTCTACATAATTATATATCTTTATATATAATTCTAATTTTTAAATATAATAATTTATTTTTCTAATTTTATTTAAATACAAATTGTGACATCTACTAAACGTCTTTTTACAAAATTGAGACAGCATGCATTCGCTTATAATTATTCAAATCTTTATAACAGAAAAAAAAAGTGTTATGATCTACTTCTTTGGATTTTATCTCATTGGATTTAAAAATAGGGGTAACTTAATTTATTTATTATTTTTATACCTGATTATTATTAATAGTGATATACATTGCAATTTAATGATTTTAGTATCAATATCTCTAAAACCTTACATAGTTTATAAAAATTTCTCTTCTAGTCTTGGTATAACTCACTTTTAATGTAACTGCAGTATGAAAAACATAAAAAAAAAAAAAATAATAATTTTGAAATCTTGCAGAATTAGCAGACTGTTTCTGTGAGTTTAAGAATTCTGAAAACATTCTTAAAACTAACTGACGTAATATAGAAACATATATCAATATAAAATTTCAAGTCATTGCATTATGTAGAAAAGTATAATGTAAATATAATAGGAATATAATATAAAATATAATAGGAGTTTTACAGTGTGATAGTATAAACTTTTTCATTCATGAAACTACTGGTTTGAATGATATATATTCTATTTGAATTTGCTTTAATGGCATTTAATCTCTTTAAAAAAATTCGATCTCATTTAACTTTTGCCTAGCTGTCACAATTTTAAAATGATTGGATTCAAAATCATAAAAAAAAATTTTAAGTTTCTCTTAAGAACTATTTTTGCTATGCTACGTTGCTTATTCCAGTACTTAGTTAAGTTTTGAAAAATATATCAATGCTCATGGAGATCTATTTGAAATATTAAACGTACTTGTTTTTCAAGTGAAATTTTTTTAACTGAGTTGATTTAATCACAGAGAATCATCCATGTATGTTATTTATATAAAATATATAATATATTCATATCATGCATTAAATAATTTCATACATAATGAAAGTATAAAGAAAGAAATGAAATTTTATAAATTTTAAAAAGAATAATAATATGCTTATGACAGATGACTGGAAACTACATATAGATACTAACACCTAATAATTCGATTTTCTAGAACATTAATATTTCATGTCCTTATATTTGCAGTAATTCAACTTACTCATTCACTTCAAAAGCTCTTAATGGATGCAACATATGTTTCCAAAATATTATTGCAGTTTGAACAGGCAACATAAAATTTTTCAGCAATGAATATAAGATGAATTAACTGATAGTAATGCTCTTGAAAAACATAGATTTCTGTTTTACAATGATTTTTTAATTATAAGTATATATGTGGTATTACTTTTGAAAGGGTATAAATTCATTGCTTAATGTTTTACAATATTTTAGATTTCATGTTTAAATTAATTAAAAAGATCTTGAGAAATATTAATTAAATTTTGTTTTAATTTATGAAGAAATGTCATTAGATCTCATGTACAATCGACATATCATTTTCAAAAATAATATTTCATACAATGTAGAAATTTAAAAATGAAATATTTTACAGTCATATAATATGTAATATAATAAAGTTTTTTATAACAGTTTATATATAGGATATTACTATTCTTTAAAGTACTCAAAATTAATATATTTTTTCAAAATAGAAACAACAAGTTTACTTTACTAGCATTATTATTATTAATAATAATTTTACGATCAAATTACAATCATAAATGTTATAAAAATGTCATATTTAAAGTCATCCTTATAATAAATTAATCTATATTATTTATTACAAATTTATGTACAAATTTAAAAGAAACTCCGTTCACAATAAAAAAGATGAAGAAGTTATATAATACAAAAAATTTTTCTATGTGATGTAGTGTATGACTTATATACAATGTAACAGTTACATAAAAATTAAATTTGTAAAAACATTTGTATAAGTGATTACATTTTCGGTAAAATTTAAAGTTATTTATGAAGTATTTGTTTCATGATCTCAATTTGTAACCAAAATCCAATTTCATAAAAGAAATAGTTATACAAAACCTAAAAGTAGCTTCATAGATTATGAAGCTTTAATAAAAAATAGAAAGAACATTGTGTCTACATTATAATATTCAGATTTAGTTATCATTTAGTATGTTTAATGAAAAGAGAGCTTTCCTTAATAGTCTTAATAAAGAATTATACAGGTCATTGCTGTTATTTTCTACTTATATAATACTGTAAAATATATTAATTTAAACTGCAATCACTTACAATTCATTGTAATCAATATAATTGTAATTAAAATTTATCTCTTGATACATAAATGTTTCTTAAAAATATTTTGAACAAAATTCAATAAATTCTAATCTAATTTAAATCAACATTTTCTGTATACTAATTTAAAATAATCTTGAATTATGTGCAAATTGTATATCATTAGTTAATGTAATCCATATGAATCTAATCATATTTTTATGTCACTTGTATTAATATGAACTTATATTAATGAACTTTAAAAAGAAATTAAAAATTATAAATATTTCTTACTATTTATCAAAATATATTTTTAAAAATAGTTGCCTCAATTCACAAAGTAATGCAGTAACATTAGATATTTCAGATTGTTTGGAAAACTGTACTAAATGATTGAGTTGGTATTTGTTTTCCATACTTAATTCTGGTTCAATTTTTTTAACTGCAATAAAAAAAAGATTAAAAAGTTAAATTTACTAATAAAAATGGTATAATAAATTATTGCATAACAACTTTTTATATTAAGAATTAATTAAAAGTAATTTTCAAAACTTATTTTATCGAAAAAGAATTATATACCTTTCCAACGATTGTCTTGATATATAAGAATTACAGAAAACTTCCTATCTGTTGGATTTTCAGACCAAAAAAATATTACTGTAACATGCTCTATATTTTCAATTGTTTCTGTATAAATATTAATGTCTAATAAATTTTTATATACTAAATTTGCTCTTTTTATGGCATCCCAATGTTTCTTCATATGCTCCTTTGATTTTTCAGATTCTATAAAGAATTAATTGACTTATTCAAATATTTTTCAAAATTTACAATATTAATTTACAAAAAAAAAATTATGTTACCTCTCTGCAGATCTACTATTTCAAGTGATAACTTTTCTCTCTTTTGATTAGCTGTTTCTATATCACTTTTTGTTTCTTCAATTTCCTTCATTGTAATTATAGCTTTTTTTTCAATAAGTTTTTGTTCAAGTTTCATATTGTCTAAATCAATTTTCAATTTTTTTATTTCCTTTGACAGTTCTAAAAGTGTTTCGGAACTCTTTTCTACTTGTTTCACACATTCTGTAAAGAAAATTCAAAATTAAATAATTAAAATAAAACGTTAAGAGCTATGTATAAATACAAAAATATTATAAAATATCTACCTGAATTTTTTGAAATTGACTCCAAAATACCACGTTCACATTTATTAAAAAACTCGCTACAATTATCTTTTAACTTTCTTAAATAATTTTTCATGTATTCTGTATTTAACAACATCTCTTCAAACTTATTATCCCACATGGCCTCATGGAAATCTTCCATTGCATAACAATTTGTTTATTAATGAAATAAAATAATAACAACGAAAAACCCGCGGAACGTAATAAACGCTCGTTTCCTCAAGCCTGGTCAAGCCATGTTAAACACATACATATACTCTACACCTTATTAAACACACCATGCGCAGTCGACTAGAGCGTCGCCTATATGGGTAAATCTGTAAGTTTTGTTTCTAATAACATTACAAGAAAATTATATTTATATATTATATCGAAAACTTGCATGAATTGGCACCTTGAACGATAGTATCACTGTCTATATAATATATAGACACCGTGCAGTGATACCTGACGGTGATACTAGCGTTCAAGATGTCAAATAATTATGAAGAGGAGTGGAAACTTCGCTAAAATCGTGTCAAATTACATGGCAGGACTTCGGGACAAAATTGGCCGCAAGGCGGCGACACCTTGGGTGTCTCGTTCAAAATGTATTTGAAGAAAAGAGAGTGTTGGTATGCAGTGAACGAAGAGAGAGGGGAAAGTTAAATCTGTGCTTCCCTACTTATGCTTCTTATCTTCCTCTTACTCGCTTTGAATTTTGCTTTCACACTCTGTTGTGCGCGAAACCATCGAGGGAGTTCCAAGACAGCTACGTCCACCGAGCAAATCTGAACTACCATCTCCGGCTAGTTTTTGATAAGCTTTTTCCCCTTGTAAAGCGAGCGGAATTTCCACTCCTTCTCTTTACCCTCCATACAAATAATCTTTAAAATATCAAAATTCGAAAATTTAGAAGTAAATAGTGTAGAGAGGGCGCCATGCCGGCGGTTCTCAAACTCACCTTCGTGGCGCTACCGAGGCACTTGATGTATTCCCGTATAATGTTATTAAAAACGAAAAGTTATAGAATCGTCCAAGTAGGCGACGCTCTAGCTAGCTCTAGTCGATGCTTACGGTGGTGAATCTATTACATTACCAATTACCAGTTATTATCTGCTATTACTCCCTATGCTGACCGTAAGGAGGGACATTTAAAATAAAAAAAATAATTTTTAACATAGAAAAAAAGAAATATTAGATAACTTTTTAAAATATCTGTTTTAAATAAATTTAATAATAAAGTTTCAAAAAGATGATTTCGTATAGAAATTTGGTTTGGACACGGTAATAAGGACTTTATTTTATTAGTTTCTTAGTTGGAAAAAACTAAAACTCATTGAACAATCATAAACAGATTAATTGATAAATATAAAATTACATCATGTATTAGAAATAATAATTAGTATTAAATAAAAATAATCAATCTTATCTGATATTATTAGATATTTATTTAATTTTAAGATTTTTAAAGAATTTTTGTTCAATTAATATTAAAAATTCATGTTCTAATGGAATATATAACCTCAGGTAAAAATAAAAAGAAACAGAGATACCTTAAAAATATTTAAAAAATTCTCACATAAGTGTATACTTATAATAACTATATATTATCCTACATGTGTATAACATATATATTTGGTTAAAGATTATAATATGAATTTATTTTACATTGTTATTTTTTTTCAAATCTTAATGTATCTCAATTTAACAAATTTCAATACTTTATTGCTATATAAAAGATTTACAGTCTTACATTTATCTTATTTTATGGTAGAACTTAATAATGTTCAATAATTCATATATATTATGTAAAAATGTCTAAAAAAAGACATGACAGATTATTTCATAAGGATTGTAATAACAATGCGAAAAAAGGCGTAAATAATAAAAAGCGACACAGGAATTAACAAAAATAGCGAACGTAAATGTATGAAAACATTTTTTTTTTAATAGAATCGAGAATATAAACAGATCTTAAAATAGTCTCTTTGATATTAAATGTTTTCTTTTAACATTTACTTAAGCCATAGTTTTAATATTAATATTAATATATTAATTATATTCCAGAATTATGTAAAATATGTTCTATAAATGATTGTTATACTGTCACCCTTAAAGCACCCACTAATTGGTATTTTACCTCATGTGGTCCTCTCTGATAAACCTGGATAAACTGTATTATCCAAATCTTGATTCTATACCCTGAGCCCTTTATTTATAATTGTCATATATATCGAAATATTTATCAATTTCGAGTTTTTTAAATTATCTAATTATATTCATGTCTATATTGTTTTATAATCTTTTTATAATAGAATACGAAAATAGGTTTTGTTTTTTATGTTATTTAACAGCATTCTATTTGTGCTTCCAAATATCGGTGATAATCAGCGACGGTTAAAATAGATTTATTTGCAGCTTGTTTGAAGGTTATAAAATAGTTATTAATTTCATATACAAAAAATTTAGGGAAAAATAATTTTTTTTTTTAAATATAACTTAAATAATACATAGTGTGATTTTTTAAAAAATATTTATTTCTTATACATATATATTGAATTTATACAGGTGAAAATAAAATGATTTTGATGATTCAATAATTATTCCATATAAACATTAGGCAATCAAATTCTTAAACTTTTCATAATTAGTTTTACAACATATATGCATGCTTCATTTTTTGTATAAACATTAAAAAGTTAAAATGTTTGTACTTCACATATAGTTATTAAAATGTTATACAAAATTCTCAGCTTATCACAAAATAGATTACATTCAATTTAAAAATTATTAGAAATATATCATAACTATAGTATAAAAAAAAGTATAAAATATAACAAAATAAGTTATCATATTGCAATCGTTAAAAAAAAATAAATATATTAACTGCTGAATCCTCCTAAATATAATAAATCATGTTATTACATTATAGAAACTTGTACAAGTTCTCAATCATTCAATATTTTCACTGATGAGGAGTTAATTCTATAGCAGATCCTTCATCGGACTCATTGTCACTAAGCTGTGAAGGAGATAAACTACAGCCTTTGGATAAATAAGATTTCAATTTTCCTACACTGGCTAAAATAAATCCTAAAAATGGTGGTGATGGTTTCAGAGGTCTAGATAAATATTCTGGATGAAACTGAGTTGCAACATAAAAAACATGATCATCCAATTCAGCTACTTCCATTCGTATATTTTCTTCATCTTGACCAACAAATTTCAAACCTACAGTTTCCATTTGTGAAACATATTTTGGATTTACTTCGTATCGATGCCTATGCCTTTCTTGTATAGTCTCAGCATTTCCATACAATTGACGAATTACCGAATTTTGGGAAACAAAGCGAGTAACTCTTTTACCTAATCTCATCGTACCACCCATATCTCCTTTGTTGTGTTCAGGCATATCGATTACCACAGGGTTTTTACAGTCTGGGGCAAATTCCATGCTGTTACAATCTTCAAGTCCAAGTACATTTCTACAGTATTCAATTACTATAGTTTGCAATCCTAAGCATATTCCAAGCAGAGGCTTGTTATGCTCTCTACACCATCTGCAAGCTTCAATCATGCCATTAGTACCTCTTTCACCAAAACCACCTGGAACTATTACACCATCATTACTGCACAACTGAAGCCATGCTTTGTAATAGGCTACAGGATCTGATTCTTTAGTCTGTGGCTCTAAATCCACTGCATCGATGAATGATAATTTCAATTTGTAACATGATTTGATTGATGCATGTTGAAGGGCTTTTATTACCGAGGCATATGAATCTTCAAGTTTAGTATACTTACCAACTAGTGCGATGTTTACAGCTGTAAAATATTAAAATAAACTTTTATACTCTATTTTATACACATACATGCAAAGCAAAATTGACTTGTTTAGTCTCTAACATCTCTGATATCAATTTAATGTAAAAGATCTTACTTCTATAAGACCAACCAGAAATGATAAAGTACTGAAACTGTATTTATTTATACCAACTATATAGACTCTATACTACACTGTATAGTTAGTATAGAAGCAATGTCAGTTGGAACCCATAGGTTCTAACTCTGAGTCATATGTGTGAGTTCCATCTACAGTATCAAATATACTTGTAATATCAGAAACCAATTTTCAAACATTAAAAATATTCATAAATTCCTCTAAGATTATTAATATACTCAAATTTCAATAGAAATAAAATGTATATATAGGAAAATGGTATATATTAAAAATGTTTAACAATTGCAAGTTAATAATTACTTTTATCAAAAATTATAAATACGGATCTATTTATAGTATTATTCTTGGTACTTATAAAAGGTAAATTTTTATTATTGAAGAAATCTTAAACTAAATTGTAAATCAACTTACTTTTTTGTAGATTATCAATTCGTTCTGCAAGATTTCGCCAAGTACTAATAAAATGAAGTGGAAGAGGCATCTGTATATTTAATAACAATCTCTCATTTAAATATTGAATAACTCCTTGACTTTCCATTATTAAAGGCACACGATAAATCGATGTAAGATCATGAATTGTTATTACTTGCTCAAATCCAACATGACAGAAATTAGAAATTTTGTCCTTAATTGAATCACCAATTGGATGCTCTGATCTACAGATTATTAAATCTGGTGATAATCCAAGACCTCGTAATTCTCTCACACTTGATTGTGTAGGTTTAGTTTTTGGTTCTCCAGTTGATTTTGGAGATGGTATAAGTGAAACATGTGCGCAGCAAAAGTTTTCTTTCTTAACTCGAAATTGAAACTGACGAAATGCTTCTACAAATGGCATACCTTCTATGTCCCCTATAGTTCCACCTAATTCTATTATGCATACTTCTGGTATTTTACCATCAGTAGTCACAGGCTGATTTGCTACTTTTTCAATCCATTCTTGAATTGCATCAGTGATATGTGGTACTACTTGTACTGTTTTTCCAAGATAATCACCTTTTCTTTCCTTCCTAATGACATGCTCATAAATTTTTCCTAAAAAAATAAAATATATGGATCCATTAAAAAAAAACCACTATAATGTTCGACATAGCAGTTTTATAATTCGTTTACTCATTATTTTATTGATTTTTAAAAATCTTTTTATTATACTCATTAAATCTAAAGTGAATAACATCTTATATTATATAAAGTAAAGTTTATTAACTTCTTCCTTTATACACATATAAGTCTTTTCATAATAGTTCTAAGTTTAATATATTGGAATTAATTAAATACTGAATAAATTTAAATAAATTTTTTAAAAACAATAGAGGAATTTTTAAAAAACAATTTGTAACTATTAATATTAAAATCTCTAGAATATAAATTTAATTTAAATATAGTTTTAAAGTTTGATTTTATAAATTTATATCATAAGTTGCAGATATATATTTTTGTATTTAAGAATTGAAATATATTAAACAAATTAAAATTATAATCTCATTATTTTATTAAGTAACAATAGCAAATAAATAATTATATTATATATTATAAAAAATTTCATATTTAGGAGCAACTAAAATGACTTAAAAGTTTATATAATATATATACAATAGTTATCTTGAATATGACAACTCAAATAAAATTTTGTAAATAATATATTAATTCTATATATAAAGGTAATAAATATTGTCATTGAGAAAAACTGTAAAATCCTTGTTTTTGCAAAAGAGAAACAAGAATAGGCAGAAGATATGTTTTAAAATAAATTTGGAACATATAATATAATTATACTTAGTAATTTAGAAAATTCTTGTCATGAAATCCAATAAAGCATCATTCAAAATAATAAAAACAAATATTAACAATGCAGGCTGATTACTCCCAAGACTTTTAAACCTCTATTTTAATTATAAAGATTGTTACTCACCTGCAAGAGAATGAACATTAATAATAATTCATGTGTATATATATATATAACAAATCATACACGCCGACAATTTGCATAATTATGCAATATATATATATATATACCGTTATTTCAACAAGGCTATAAATAAACAAACGAGCGTCGATGTGAATATAGAGGCATTATACCCACCAGTCGTGATATTATTGTCCTTGTGTAGCACGATATCGAGGAATCTCTCGTAATTGCCCAGATCGAGGTCCACCTCGCCGCCGTCGTCCAAGACGAAGACCTCGCCGTGCTCGTACGGGCTGAACGTACCCGCATCGATGTTAATGTACGGATCGATTTTTATGGACGTTACATTGATGCCGCAGGATTTTAGGATTGCACCGAAACTACTGGCGATGACGCCTTTACCAACCCCGCTGATTACACCGCCAGTCACCAGGATATACTTCATTTTCTAAAATATCTATTATAATATCGTTGTTTTGTCTATGTTTTTCTTCTATATTATAGAATAATGTGCAACACTATATAGACCGTTTCGGACGTGTTTTTCCTTGGAACAGTTTTGCACACATCTGGTGAGACGTATTAAACCGGAAATCCTTTCACAATAAAAAAAAAAAAAAAAAAAACACACACTCAATCCACTTGGTCCGACGACGAAGTCTGCAAAGGAGGAGAGAAGGAAAAGTAATCTCAAGTTACGGATTCCTTAGCGATATTAACACGTGGTCTGCAAGAGAGTACACCGTGATATCTTCGCTTTTTCTCCTCTCTCGCGCTCTTTTGCTCACTTGAGATATCACCCTTTCATTTTTTTTTATCTCGGTTTCTTTATCACAACTCGACCAGGACAGGCTTCGTGATGTTACTGGCCAGGATAAAATACTGCTCAACGTTTAGCTTAAGTTCGAGGCTCGCTTGGCGCCTGATAGGCGACGTCGCTGCTTTACAATAATACGTCGCCCCGCAGCAGCTACGATTCTTTTTCCGTTTCGCGACAGCACGCAAGAGCTGGCATGCTCGCCGCTCGAGGTGTCTGCGCGTGCGAGCTTTAAATGATAAGAGCTATACAGATATAATGCATATTGATATCACATCACACCAATAATATATACAGATTTACATACAGCCTTATTGCCAACCTTTTTACGATAAAACGCGCTGAAAACAATCACGTGGTCCATAGTCAATGATTCAATGCTTGGTATTATATATCCGTCCTTCTCAAAATGCGTGGGCGTTTGCGAATTTATATAGTCGTGTGTTGTTTATTATTGTGTAATTGCATTATCTGTATATGCACACGCGGCGAATGCGACATAAAAATACCGCGGTCGAAATTCATCGCATGCGCACAGTGAGTCTGTACGTTGATTGGCCTTCGACAGCGCGCTTACGTTCGAAAGTTTTAGAAAACACAAGAGACTAAACAGCTATAATAGAAATATCTATAGAAAATAAAATTATTAACGAGTTTTTTTATCGTGTTTAGAATATAATTAAAATGTTTTATATTACTTATTTTCAAGTATTATATAAATAACAATAACTATTTAAGACACCTATTTATGTATGTGTGTATATATATATATATATATATATATATATATATATATATATATATATCGGTTTTACTTCAGAAGGACATAGGCTATATTGTTTTCCAATTCAAAAAAACAAAAGATGGTTAAAAATTTACTTCACAACAATTAAACATGGAGTATTTTTTACTTAGATATTATTGAACTGTTGAATAAGTGTATTAAATTAGTATCTCGGGCAACACCGAGACGGGCAATGCTAAATAATTATAAGGGCAGTCTCAGTTTCTTTAGAATTATATATTAGTTTTTTAAAAAGACTGCATGACCTATAAAAATATTTATTGATTTGCTAATTATATCAGTCTACGTAAGTAGAATTTTTCATGATCTAATATTTTAATAAATGGAGTAATCCAGTGTAAAATGTTGATAGAAGTAGAAAACATATTAAAAAGCGTACTTTATAATATTTTAGCAACGACATAATTGTATTGTAGTCGCTAATATATATATTTGTAAATCTAAGTATAATTTCGTTACAAAATTAAAAAAAGGATTGGTAGATCAATTTTTCAAATACATTTTATTCAAAGTAAGTAACATTGGAAATATATATATATATATATATATATATATATATATATATATATATATATTCATAGGTATAGGTACAGAATAGCTAAAGAAATAATTAATTGAATAATAAGATCGTGTTAGGGAGGTGCACACATGTTGATTGTTCAACTGTGGCGTCTATATAGTATAGGTAAGCATGGGTGTATATATATATATATAAGTGAGAACGCAAGGTGAGAACTGAGTGCAATGTACGAACTAGAGTATCGTAACAAAAGGTTCTGTATAGTACACAATTGTTAAAATGTTCTCTACTTAGGCATATAGTGCTTTTACGAGATCTAAAATACAGAGACTAATAATCTACTGTTGTATGTTTTTTTTTTTTTTTTTTTATATAAATTTAAATTTCAACATACTGGCGTGCATGTCGGTTGTTCGCCATTTACCATGAAGCGAGGCGAAGATACGTAGAGTATATAGTAGAATTGAAATCTCACGAGGTAAAAATCAACTTACAAAACTATTATAATAGGGGCAAAAGTATATACATTATTTATCTTTTCGAGAACTTATTAAGTATTATGGGAAAGGATTGTCTACTATTTTAATAAATCTCAGTATAGAAATATTAACATTATAATAACTAACATAGTTTTACGTTAGCTTTATGCAAACACCTACACCCCCCCTACACACACACATTTAATATTCATTAGTTAATTTTGAGTTAAAAAAGCTCATCTTGCATCTGTCGGGTAATTCAAGTGGCGTTATAAAGTTTGGCACGCATTTTTGTATATAATACAATTCACTTCTATATATTTTATATTCAACGTTGATAAATAGAATCTCCCTTTGGGGATATAAGTGAGTACGCGATTTATAATATAATGTAACTCATTGAGATTCTTCAATTAGAAATTTTAGTTCGAAAGTATAAATAGCGGTTAAAGGAACAGATTCAATATTATCATCGGAAAATATTTTTCTTATTGAATCCGAAGCAAGCTTAAATTACGCGCATCTCTGAATTCTTTAAAACTCTGTTATTATAATAAATGAAGAATGAAAAACTATCATGTTTAGATAGCATTCGGTTAAAACCGCTTGTACAGTGTATTAAATTTTTTAATTTTGAACATATTACATTTAACAGATTCAGACATTATGGGATTCTCAGTGATAAGTTCACAATCATCGAAAGAATAAAATTTATATCTGATATAAAAATACAATTTATATTTGAGTACAAAATTAAATACTGCGCGATCATTAACTGTTTGAGAAAAACCAATAATATTATCGCCGAAAAGTCCGTCGATAAAAAAATTATTGATGTTTGTGAAACTAATCACCACGTGTTTTTATGAGAGTAAAAAAATGTTATTTTAAATATATTTAATCAAGTTTATATAGCGAATCTTATCAATATGGACTTCATATATATAATTACGTTAAACCTCGATGTGCAAAATAACATTGTGATAAATTATATATAATTTTGTGCCAGTCAAGGTAGAAACTAGATATCTATGAATTTATTATAAATTTTTTTTACACTTTAAACTTATAAGTGTAATAAATAAAAAAATTTCTATCTATAAATTATAACGTTATATAGAAAACGGCCGACCTACTTGAGTTTAAGTAAAAGTATATAACATTTTGAATAACTCAAATATAATTGGGAGAAAAAAAAAGTTAGTGTTATGTATCAAATTGCAAATATAATTAAAAGTATAGAGCAAGCGTTTAATTTTAGTTATTCTCGTGTACGCCAATGATAATTTTATTATATTATACTAATAATATGCGTATCTATATAAATAGCAATTATATAAAAAATTATAATGATATCGTGTAAAATATTTCAACTTTCATTGTTTCAACTAAAAATTTAATGAACGTCTATTGAAATACACCTATTTATTTTATTAAAAAAGAAACTAAACTCTTTATCATTTCTACATATTTCAATATCATTCTAGACTTGGAAAATACTTTTATACTTCTTACACTTAAAATCTGTACCAAAATTACAAAGCATTTGGTATATAACAAAATAATGTGATGACCGTACTTTTATATATACAATGTATTAATTTCGCTTTAAATTATTTTTCTTAAATTTTCTTCATAATATATGTAGCTTCGATGCTATACAATTTAAAGTTATCGTAAGGTTTCACGGTGTTTCAATAGAATTACGTCGGTATATATAGGTATATGCATCGATAATCTTGTATCTTATGCTTATATCACCGTATTATGCATCGGTAACCTCTTTATTCGCGAGCGAGACAACTAATCGATGTTTTAGAACTTCCTTATATTATGTCGTTATAACGTAATTATCGACAAGTTCTGCGGCTTGAAAAAATAATTTTCTTAATAATATACTATTAACTTAAGGTGATTCGGGGGGCGCACGATTCAAATTACTGGAAAATTGCACCGGTCTTAAATGTTTTATAAAAGAATACTGTACATTTTTGAGAGAAAAAATGAACCCAAGTTGCAGGTTTAATTTTTGGTAAAAAGCCTTTGGACAATAGTGTCCATTATATGGTTAATATATTTATATAGATGTGACAGATCATGCTTTTTTGAAAAATGTGTGTTTAACTGTTTTATATAGAAACTAAAGATCTAATTAAGGAATTGAGTATATTAATAGTGCAATTTAAAAATTTTTTATTAATAATGTCCATGGTACATGATTATACATAATATTTATATAGTTATAATATAGATATAAGAGAATATACATAGTTTGAATAAATATACTTATCGTATTGACTTAGAATATATGATTCTATATATTAAATTTTAACATTCTTCATTTTAATTTGTGTATACACAAGTTGATTAAAATATAATAATTTATTAAGCTTTTAAAATAATAATGTATTACATAAACTAAATTGAAATGTATGTAACCTTTATAAATAATAAAATAGCGTTTAGTAATTTAAAAGATTAAAAAATAATGCAAAGATTATATACATAATTTAATATTAGATTCGAATTGAGCACAAGTGTTATATAAATGAATAATTCAAAGACAACTGCTGATATCATGTACAGAACTGCAAAGAATCTATACATTAAATCTAGAACAACATCGATATATTCCTGTATGATTTTGTTCCGAAGAGCTTGTTAATACACAAAGTCTTGATCTTATAGCCTCGAGAGCTTTTTTCAGCGTTCTCTTGATATTGTTTTAAGATATATAGAGAAACTTGAATATTTTTATAATCTGGCAACTAAATAATTATATTTTATTCTACTTTATACATTATTAAGTTTCTCTTAAGAAAAGTTAAGATGCTGATGGCCCTTATTAACTATTCTTAGAAATAATTATATTTATTCAAAAAATTCTTTTATACTAAAAAAGGTGCATATAAAATTTGAACCTCTGGCTCTATATAAGAAAATATATAATTAAAAATGACGAATTTCCATTTTTCTTTCAGTCAATACGGTCTTCATTAAATGATTTGCAATCGATTTATTTGGTTGCGGGATTTCGTCGCCCGTCTTCAAATTACGCAATATTCGTATATTTAAACGTTTTTCCTATATCTGTAATACGACTGATATTCCAAATAAAAATCTTATGCATATATATATATATATATATATATATATATATATATATATATATATACGAAAGAAAGTAATATGAGTTTTGACTTCTATTATTCAAATTGCAAAACCATTCATTCATGCATCAAAGATGTTATAATTTATGCGATTTCCTTCCTGTCGGTAATAATTGTGTACACACACACACACGCGCGCGCGCGCGCACACACACATGTATATTGCGTTTCGTATAATAAACGATTTATTCGCAACCTATTCAAACCTACACTCTACATATAGAATTTTAAGTTCAGAACAATATTGCTTAAAGCGACTTAAAGTTCTGAAATATTTCAAAATTCAATTGACTCTGAATGTTCAGGGTGTCATTATGATTCCGTATTATTAGAGAATTATTTTTTTCAATTCGGATATATCCATATTAACAGTTTATTTAATCATATTAATTAACAATTAACTAATTCGTGCAATATAAATGCTTATGCTGAAATCCTCGGTGCTTTCTGTCTCATTATGACAAGGCTAAAAGATTCCGCAATCAAATATTCCACGTATCAATATCACCAAGCCAAGGATCTCCTTATCGTCCTTCAAGCGATAAACGAACTTTTTAGCGAATAAGATATCGAAATAGAATTGAAGAGGGTTAAACTCTCAGTGACGAGGACTCGCCTGATTGAAGAGCAATAGTGTTCTGAATGTTAGTAGCGTTACCTCCGGATTAATCCGAGCGCTCAATTTGCTTCATATTAGCCATTACAAGACTACGAGGGCACATTGTTCCCATCTAACCGAACAGAAAAAATAAACTGAATTGTTCGATGAAAATAAGATTACAGGACTACTAATCTATATAAAAAATGGCGTAAGATCGTATAAAAGTAATCTTCTTCACGATTATTTTAAAAAAATAAACGCCAAAATCGATTAAAATTTGAGTTAGAACTGTAATTTTTATTAAAAAAAAGTTAATTATTTATCAGTCTGAAGCACTACAAAAAATTTTCAGCATGGGTTTACACTTTTTATGTTGCTAATCAAGATACTTCATATTGCATGCCCTATTAGTAAGGCGCACATAAAGAAACTTATAGAGGATGACCAAAAGCATCCAAGCCACTGCAATGCGATGTCTCCACTGCAATTGTTCTATGAAAAATTCACTTTCATCAGTTCACCACTAATAAAATTTTAATTTTAATTCATTGCTCACGAAAGGTAGCGCATATCCCAAATCTACCCAAAATATTCACTCCACTTGTAAAACAAAAACAGAAATTTTAAACTGGAATCTACGCAGCATACTTACGAATAACAAAATATTTGAACAGAATATACCATGAAAATTCTCAGTCCAAATATAATATTTAAAAAAAAAACATACCTTCATCTGTTTAAAGAGATTAATCATCATGGGGTTCATCGCATATCAAAACGATAGCACAATGGTACTCGCTCGAATGTACGATAGAGTCTCTATTCTTGTATATACAAGGAAGGCTTCGTCATAGATCCCTTCAAGTCCATGACTATAAAATAGAATCGAGAGAAGTAGAAGAATTTGACACTAATCAGGCAACAAACTGTCCTTTTGAGAAAGTTATCTCTCAATATATGACAGGATTCTTAATGCTAAAGGTCAGAGATGAAGTTACGAAGATGCCAATATTACGCGTAATTCTTTGCTAAAATCAAACAAAAAAGTAAGTCCTTATATCAAAAATTTATATTGAACGTCCCATTATTTATCCACTCTAAATATTTCTCTGACTTTAGTGATTTGTTGCAAATAGGCACATTCTAACCCTGAAACGTGACTTTACTAATTTCTCACCTTATTTTACAGTTCTACTTTAAGTGAAAATACATCTGGTTTGCACTTCTTAAATCATCTCTTTTGTCTATCTGTTATACCCTTGTTGGGAACTAGAATGTACGTGCTTCATAAATCACCGTCTCTTCAGCAAAGAACATATATCCTACATTCAGGAATAAAAGTACCTAGAGATTCAATCCATTTGAACATCGTATAATCAACTAAAGAAGATCCTCAAATTCATAAAAGTCGTAACGTATCTCCTAACATCAGAAAAAATGGATTGACAACAACAAAGACTCTTTTCCTTTAAGAAAATTCTCCTCTTTTTCAAATACAAACTGTCAGCTTGTATCCATACTTTGCTTGTATAGTGGAGGCAACTAAATTTTCGGTGTTTATCAATAGATGACTTGAGCAGTAAGAGCCGATAGATCTTAACATATTGACACGCAAAGGAATGTACACTTGTTTAGATTCCGAGATCCCCACTTTCATTTGATACTATATAGCTTGTACGCACAATAGACCGTGTTGAAACCTTGTCGAGACCGACCGAAATTGCTTTTATTCTGATTATAGGCGGTGTAGTATAGAGTTCGTATAATTGGTATATATCGAACAAACACACTTTTGATATTTAATAAGTTCGATTTGATGTAACAAGAATACGATTAGTTATAAGAAGTTTATATGAGATTGATACTAAATTTAAACAAATTAACACTGATCTGATTTTTTATCAAAGAATTTTCAATCGCGAGAAGTGTTGTATTTCTTATTTCGTTCGCTGAAAACGACGTTAATCGAACATCGAATCATTGAAGCTTCAAAAAGTTACCAAGATACTGTTTTAAGTAAAATAATGCGCCGTTATTGATTCTATTATTTCAAAGATGCTAATTTCATTGTTTGTAATTGGAAGCTTTCTTCGATGATAATTCGTGCCAGACGTAAGTACAGCTTGATTTAGCATTATAAATAACTCACTCCGTCTACTATTTATTAGAAATTATCAAAAGCAAGGAATTGTCTTTATGTTTTGATGCCAATAGACGTTCAGCATCGTTCAACACTGAATCAAGCATTGTGACAGGAATGATGCAAAATACGAGTACTATTATATAATCACATTCGGTTGCACATTGTCGTACTAGTTAAAACCTACTTAGAAAACCTCGAAAATAAGTCCTATACCGCCTTTCACATTCCTCGCATATAATTTTTTCGTTTAATAATTACCCTTTTCGTTGGATCGCAACTATTATAGCACGAGTCTAACTCTCAATGCTTTTACTGAAACGATCAAGCTGTGATAAAATGTTGATTCGTGGATTCTATCAAAAGCCGAGCACATCTAAAGTCAAGCTCTTCTCAATCTCAGTTCAAGATATTCAAGCTCCGTTAGAAAGATGGATATAAGCTATATCTAAAAAAAATTAGCATTACTTTGAACGATTCATTTGTAAATCTGTTTTGTAAATTATTTATATATGTACCCTGAAACTCCTCTTTCATCTACGGACACATTAGCCTCTTTTCTTTAAAAAGCAAAGTAGTGCAGGCATTATTTCCTAAAGAATAATTTTCTTACGGAAATACAGGTTCTGTGAAAAAAACCAAATCCCATGTGTCACGCTTATCGCGGAAAATCTACACGAAAAAAAGCACATCACCATGACCCTACTTGATTTACAACAATGCTTTGGTCGTACCCGACATCAAGATTTTCCTCACAAATTAAACTGCTAAGTTTTTTTCTTCTTTTACGAACACATGCCGTTAACGAATTTATCCAGAGGATGAAAACTTCAATAAACATTCATTAACAACGTTCAGACCAACCGTTCACTTACAATGACTTACGTTGTGTCATTCGTTTCGGCAACCTATACTAAAAAAATGTTCATTAATTAAAAAAGAACGAGAACTGTATGACTATTATCTGTTAGCAATATAGCGTTTGTTTGAACGATATAAAAATTAATTAAAACTTGCTTTTTAGTACTCACTTTAGATTCGTCGTAAAGAAGATTAAATATAAAATATATAATATAAATAAGGGGTATGTAAGAAATTTTCTGTAAAAGATACCTTAATAATTTCTATTCAGTTGATCGATTGCAAAATGCTCTATGTATTATCTTATAAGCAATTATTCAAGACAACGCGGCCAATTTTTACAAACGTATAATGATATCTAACATACAAGCAGTATGGTATTGCGCGAATTTCGTGAACTTTTGTTTTTTAACGACTGGTAAGGGAATTTTTTTCGAATTACGTATACGCATGCACGGAGAAAATTTTATAATGTAAAATATCGCCGGTATACACTTTATAAGCTGAAAGCCTCGCTGACTTTAAGTATGAGAAAATTACTGTGTTGCATTATCTAAAATTAATGAGAACTCTATAAAATTGCCATTATAATTAACCCAAAGGTATGGCCATATAAATTATAAGACAATAAATCTTTTACCCCCCGGTGGGTAAGGCAATTTTTACTATAAATTCTCCCCATCGCGCGTGCGCGCGCGCGCTCGTGCATTATATATGAAAATTAATCGAGAGTATTGGAGAATTTGCGCACAAAAATTATCAGAGCAGTAAAGGAGAAGCGACCGTTAACGAGAGAGGGGGGATATGTAATTTCTAGCAGTATAATTGCAAGAGGAGCAATTTATTATTATCAATTAGAGCATAAAAAGTTCTTCTTTTTCTTTTTATCATTAAACGAAATCGATTTCTCCCGACTCGTGGAAAGACCGGCGTAATGGAATGAGAGGAATATTCATATGAAATCCATTCTGACGCCCGATCCACATGCAGAAAATTCGACGATTTCATTGAATAATACAGACTTTAACAAAACGATCGTTATTATCTATCCGATCATAATGACTTGAAATTCGAATTTATCTTGAAAATGCATTTCCTAAGTATCGTAATGGTAACGCATCTATTTGTTTTTAAAAGTGTTCGAAAACTTTTACTTTCGTTATATTGGAAAATGAAAAATATATTGATATTTTCAAAAAGTTGTTAATTTCCGAGAAAAAAAATGTTCAATAATCAACGAATGTGCAATATATAATTTCATACTCACAAATTGTAATAAATAAAGGAATTTAAAAAAATTTCTTTTCGAATATAAAAATATTCTTCGCGAATGGATTCTAGATCTGAATAATAATTTTCAATCTACTATCAGTATAATTGAACGGTATTAAAAAAAGGTATTCTTGTGAATAATAAATTTTTCAAATAATAATAAAAATAACTTAAAAAATTGAAGAACTTTCAATTCACATCCCAAAATTGCATAAAAATATTTGTATGTTTATATATAGGTAACAAGATTTTGCATAAAAAGGTTTTAGAAACAAAAATCTTGTTGTCAATTTTTTGTATAAGATGTATTAATTCAGTTAAAAAAGAATTCGATACGATTTCTTTAAAATTTTAAGTTGCATATATATATATATATATATATATATATATATATATATATATATATATATAAATTTAAGACTACTGAATATATTTGTATTTATTTGTCACAAGGAATTTTCTCTTAACTATTTTTTAATTACAATGTATTTACGGTATTGCGCCAATTCGTTTAATCTTTATCACACTTTTTAATTAGTTTTTAATTTCTAAAATTTCTCTCTCGCGCGCGCTATTCTCAGGGAATTGAATTGTTTAAGTAGTCAATAAATTGAACTCCTTTAAGCGCAGTATATTGTATATAGAAATACGCGTGTATTATACGATAAAAAATATAACCGATAGCAGCAATTATGAACAAATGGCATAGGTGATGTTTATACAACCTCGCACGCTCGAAAAGTTAACAATCGAGCTTGAACCTATATATATTCCTATATATATATATATATATATATATAAGAACGGGTCGATTATTGAAAAGAAGAGAGGAAAAAACGGCGCCTATGGTCGTGCGCTGACTTGAAAAATCCCAAAACGAGGCGCGGAAGAGGATACGCGAGACGAGGAAAAAGTGGATTACACGTGCGGCAGGAGCGTCTTTGTAAATACGGATTTTTAGCCCCGGGTCGGGCCTATATAGGGGCCTCGCGATCGCAGGACGCCTTTAAAGCTTTTGGTGTAAATCAATCGTTAACGATCTGGGAGACCCGATTGAAGTTACAATTGAAGATATTAAAAATAATGCCATAGTCCGACACTAATAACAGTCAATAGTCCATTTATTAGATAAATCGAAAAAAGACATCGGAGCTTATGGCTACTGTTTATTTTCTGCCAGTTTCATGGCGAAATCAGATTTTATATTATATTACCGAATAAAGTGAAATTGAATTTATCAGATTCAATATACATAATAGATAAATTCTTCAATATATTTTGATGCAGAATCGGTTTTCTAAAATTATTCTTAACATTCTATAATTTTAGATTTGAAAATCGTTTTTTACCAATATGGTTCCTAATCATCATGCACGAGAAAAAAGAAAATATTTTGAATGTTTATAAATCTGTATACATACGATAGACTCCTAGATTGCGAAATATTCTGATGCCGTATCTCACTTCTATAATTTTTAAAATATTTTTTGAAATTTATCCGAATTATATTATTCGAGATTGTATTTAAAAGTAATGAAAAAAAACTCAAATTCTCATATATTTTTTCCTAAGTTAATTTTCGTTGATTAATCTTCGAACAGAAAGAGAGTCAATTATAGAATAAATAGATATTGTTGCCAAATTTGTATTAAGGATACATTTAATGGATCCATACCTATATCATTTTAGCGAAGAAGATCAATTTAAAGCTAAGGTAGTCAATTGGAAAAAGCAAATTTTGAGAAAGTTGTTTGTGCGAATATTACAATTTATTTCTTCCTGAAAAATAAAAATTTTATCGGAGATACATTTTAGACGAAATTTCAAACGAATTTTGTTAAAAATAAAATTCTATTTTTTTAGAACGAGAGTGATACACACTCAAGATTTTCGTTAATTTTCAGGGGCCCAGATTCCCGAAGCAGTCTGGGCCTAGGGTCCTATAAATCCTAAAGACAGGCGTGTATTGCTAGATATATGTATATAGTTAACTTTCATCCTCGCGTGTGAAAGGCCACCAAGCGCTACGATGGGGAGGTCCAAATACCGATTATCAGCGTGCGTGTCCCCTGTTATATATATATATATATATATATATATATATATATATATATACCGCGCCAACGCCGGCGTTTCTCTCAGCATGGTTAGCCCCCCCCCCGCTTTCCTCGCTCAGGCATACAAATTTAAATACACAATGAACACCACGCGTCGACGTACGTGCGGACAAGTGACCGCGTTTTGGGTGACCGTCACGCGCGACCTAACAGGACTCTCGGTGTGGATGATGCATCAGGTGCCCGTGATTTTTTGTTTTTTTTTTTTTTATTGTTTTTTTAGGTATAACAATTGATTCAAAAACGTTGTGTTTTGGATTTAATTTTGACTATTACATATAGAATGGAGATTGAGCCCTTTTAACGTTGACATTAGGCGAGGATTTAATGTAAAAGTACAATGAACAATACACAAGTATACGAGATCTATTTCGCATGGGACTTACAGAAAATAAAAGGAATAAATTTTTTCTTTTATTTGTTTATATTGTATATCTGTAGCAATTTTTCTATATTGAAAGACAAGAAAAAATAGTTCTAAATGACACACAAGCGTCCAAAAATAAGAATATAATCTGTATCTTAATTTTAATGAAAACGATAGTCTGTTGAATTGGTATATTTTTTTATTGAACGACCGAGCCTCTTCTGAGCACAAAAATGGTACAACTAGGCGAAATATTTTGTGGACAAAGCAATCAAAGTTATATCAGACAAAAATTGTCATTTCTGCGATTAATTGATCATATTCTATTGCCAGGCCTGTCTGTATCTGAAATTGTAACACGAAATTGTTACGAATCCGCTTTATCATCATGATGTATTGGCTCTTATGAAATTTGATTGTCTATAGAGACTGCCTATAACAAAATACATGCGAAGATGTCCAGCGCGATCGAGAAATAAATCTTAATTCGTCATATATGTTTTATAAACTTCTAGAATACAGAACTAACAAATATTTTTATCGGTCTTACACTCTTTATACAATACCACGGCCACAATTTTGTTTAAGTCTCTGAAAATGAATGGAAACGATTCGCGAAACGTTGGGCGACACCAGATACATCGACTCGGTAATGGTGGTGGGAGCAGTCAGGTTGTCCTTTACGAACAGTAGTGTTTAGACTAATTTTTATCTATACTTAAGATTCTACGGGGGTGGCTCTAAACAAGGACATTCTGTCTGTCATTATTTAATTATTTAATTATTTAATTATAAACATTTTATTTTATACGACTGTAAGGCCTATAAAAATATTTGTTAGTTAAGTTTACAACAGTCGACTCAATGACAATTTTCAATTCTCGAATACAGGTCAGTGTATCCTTGCTGTATTATAAACTGCGTATAATCTTCGTACCCTTGTATAATAATAAGATAATAAAATGGTTAAATATAATAATATAGAATAAAATGGTTATTTTTCAACGTAAAAAGAAACTATAACTATAAAAAAAAAAGAAAAAAAATATTGCGAGATTATACGTATGGAGTTCGTCCTATACCGTAAGTACACTCGGCCATGAATGTTACGTTTCGAGTCACAATAGCAGGAATCTCGTAGGTGGAGTAGCAGTACGTGAAATGAGCACTTGTGTTATCTAAAGACTTTCATTGTATTTTAAAAAATATACACACACGCACACACACACATACGTATGACCCCATATAATATAAAATAGTCCCAAAACTTTGTATACGAATTTTGAAAAAGCCTTCAGCAAAGATTGCGAGGACAGTTCAAAATTATTGTTCTTAAAAAGATTTTTTGAACATGGTACAATAAAATATATGCAATCGCATATTTTTGGAAATTCAAACATTGATAGAACAAGGTCTCAACAACCTTGGAGAAACATTTAAAAAGAAAAATAGGAAATACTTCATAATAAAAGTTTCGAAATTAATTCCTAAAACTTTCAATAACATTACAGTAACGCTTAGACCAAAGTTATGAAAACGCTGATAAAAATATTCATTTGAAAAGTTTCTGCAAGATTATCAATAATCTGTTGCAGAAGAAAATTTTGCAGAAGACTTGCTGAAATATTCCAGAAAGAATTTTCTGATTTTAAAATTAACACACTCCCTCAAGCTTGATTTAACTGTACATTCAACCATTGAATAAAGTTATAAAAACTTTTCAGAAATTTTTCACGGCGAACGGTGTCTTCAAGATTATTAGAAATTCTTGAATTGCAGATAATTGTTGACTTGTAAAAATATTATAGAACTTATGTCACAGAATAATTTCAATGTAATACTTCTATAAAAACATAAAAATAATTCCAAAATTTTCCTGAATAATTTTACGAAGTTTTATATTTTTTAAAAACTCTTTTTTTTTTTAAATGTTAATGACATATTTGAGTATTCGTGTCTTGACATCATTCAAGAAATATTTTTAAGAGTTTTTTGAGATGCTATTCCTTTTGATAAATTATCGGAGCTCAATAAAAGTTCCATAGAACGCTTACATTGCAATCTGTTTAAAAAAAAAAAAAAAACTATGCAAATACATTTTGGAAACATTTTAAAGCCCTTCTACAGCAACATGTTTGAAATAGTTCAAAACTAACAGCGAAAGTAATCTCTCGGTAATTTTCTCTGCTGTTGAATCCTCCAAAGTTTTATATTTCATCAGACACCTTTATGACAGATGAAATCTATAAATTGAGCATCTTACAAACGTGTAGCAGTTACTCTATAAATTAAAATGAACATTTTCAGTGTCAAATTACCAATCAAACTTTATGTTAAGATATGTCGAGACTTTGATACATACATGTAAGTCTTGTGATTATTACTTATTTACACCTTTAAAATGAAGAGTTCAAAAAGCCTCGTCATTACTGGCAGGTGCAAAAAAAACTCATACAACGAAATATTTCGATGCAGAAATTTATGACTAATAGCAGCATGTTTGTTGCGAGCATACATTGTGTGACGTTTAATTCTAGATATTAATACAAATGATTAATTATAAAATCATTCCATATACATCTCATGAATGTTTTAGAAGAAAATTCCTCTGTCAAATATAGGATGACTTAGAATGTCTATAGTATATGTAGTAGATCCATAATTTGAAATATACTGAAATATAAATAATTTTAAAAGTATGCTATAATTTGGAATATTTCGATTATATATATATATATATGAAATAAAACTATAGTAAAGAGGAATCGATATAAAAAATGTATGTGGATGGATCCCAATATATATATATATATATATATATATATATATATATATATATATATATATATAGCAAATTTCAATATTGTGATATGACAGAATGAATGTTCTAAATACATAGTTATCATCGATCAATTTTCTACGGTATGACGAATATGAATAAATAAAATAAACGTTTAGAATAATTATTGTTTAATTTTCTTCGAGAATTATCTAAGTTTTTGTTTTCAGACTTTACTAACAAAGAACGTTAGCTTCAAAATCTCGACTTTCATGGAACGAATATTTATCGTATTGAACGATTGTTGAACATATTGTATACTAGGGCAATATTCTGCAGAACTTCACAAAGGATTAAGACATTTGCTGGATCGAATTATAAGCATTGCCCTCGTCTCGAAAGGTATTGTTGATTATAATATAAAGTCTTAGTTTTTTACCAGTCTCGATACAGTCCGTCTGGTCTTGGTCTCGGTATTGCCTTTGTCTCGACAAGAAAGCATATCTTATTTATTATAATTTTGATAATTAATAGAATTTCTATTTAAAACGATAGTGACAAAGAGCTTCGACGCGAAATAAAAAGCATATTTTGTGGAAATAATTATCATAATAAAATCGATATATATGTATATGAACCGCTCCAATCTTCTATAAAAAATTGGCCATTGAGCCTGTAAAGTATAGAATCTTTTAAGGTTTTATATCACGTAGAATGAAAAATACTGTTATTCTACTTATATCTAGGTGTCCACGGCATATGATATTTTATCGATAATATAATAATTCATACGTTGATATCAGAAAGTTAACGAATATATTATTCACTTATTATGTACGATTTCTATTTCGACACGAACGATCAAAGTTACGAGCATGATATATCATTACGCCTCGGCCTTTTTTTAAAGAAAAAAGGAAAAACGCTAAATAAATAACGAAACCGATCGCGATCGCGCGTATCGCCGTGCTGACGCGTTCTCGTGACCGTCACCTATACCCCGCAGACCAAACACACCGTCCGTACGCCAGGTTGCTGCGCTCTTACCTCCTGCATGGCTCGGCGGCGGCGGCGTCGCCACATCCCTACCACTATCTATAAATGTATAATACACACACACACACACACACACACACACACCTTTCTTTCCTTCCAAAACTCTCTCTTCTCTCTCTCCTGCATACACATAGAAACACAAACCCTCGCTCTTTCCTTGATTGCTGCGACTTATATACCTACACGGCTGTACGTCGCGGTGCAGCAGCACCAGCAGCAGCAACAGCAGAAGGATCGGGGGAACGAATGCGCGGAGATTATAAACATAGGAGTTCGATGGTGGCCCCCGCGTGCGTGGTACCTTATGTATAATATTATGTTGTACCTGTATATATGCGTGAGCGGGCGCGCGGCGTGGGGATAAGCTCAATTGAGCTCTCTGACTCTGACTGTCTCTCTCTCTCTCTCCTCTTTCTCTCTCTCTCTCTCTCTCTCTCTCACTCTCTCTCTTTCTCTCTTCCCCTCTCTATACTCCCGCGACAGAGCACACCACAAGCCCACCATACCGCATAGTTCCAGACGTTCCATCATCCAGCGATCCAGTAGTAGAACACAGTCGCGGGAGTATACGCGCCGCGCGCGGTAGTAAGCGGTAACGACATATATATATATATATATATATATATATATATATATATATATATATAAACATAGCACAGGCGGGCCATCGAGCGGGGCTTTGCCGTGCAGGTGCGTGTTTGTTATTATAGAGTTTGTACAGAAAGAGAGTGAGAGAACCAGAGAGCGTTGCGCTCCGAAAAATATATACATATATATATATATATATATATATATATATATATATAACGCGCGCGTGCGTGCGCGCAGTGTGCCGCAGCTGCATCATCGTAGTGCAGTCCCTGCGGTGTGCGGTGCAGCAGCAGGGAGCAGCGCGGCAGCACCCCGCACGCGCACACCTGATGTGTATACCGATGCAGTGCGTGACGGCGAATTATAGTGGCTCACGCAACGTATATAGGTATATATAGTTAGATTTATATATATACATATATGACGCGCGGTGCCGATTTTATTATCAATAAGCGGCGTATGTATTTGGGGAAAAAGCCGATCGCGAGTGCGATATATGTATATGTACATTGTACATATATATACATATATATAACCATGCGCGATAGTTATTTTCTTACATATATTTTGTAGATGTATTACACGGCATTTAAATATATATATATATATATATATATATATATATATATATATATATATATACAAATTATGTGCGCGAGTGTGTACATTATATACCTGTGCACGATCCGGCATTATCTACATGTACCAATAATAAAATGTGTATTTAATAAATTCTGTGCGCTGTGATATATGTATAGATAAATCTGTCCCATACACGTATATAGATATATACATACATATACACGCGTCGGATTTTCGAATTTCCCGCTTGCCCGCGGCTAAGGAGGCCAGTGTGTTATTCCAAGCAAAATATAATAAATTATAAAGTCACCGTGGACGAATCAGTAGAAAGAGGACAGCGAGTGGATCGAGGTCCTACCTAAAGGAGCAGCGCGCAAGGAGTTGTATATATATATTATTATATACAGGTACGTTGAAGTAACAAAACAAAAAGGAACTGCGACTCCTCCGAGATTGTTCTTTTTTCCTTTGCACGTTTATAGGCGTAAATTTGCACTTGATAATATGTCGAAAATATTCAAATCTGCACACTTATTCCAATCACGGTTTTTATATGCGCATGCATGTATGTATGCATATTTATATATATATATATATATATATATATATATATATATATATATATATATATACGCAAGAGAGCGAGAGACAGAGATAGCAATAGGAGAGGTGAGGGAGGGAGAAAGAACGAAAAAGAGAGGAGAAGAAAGTTTGTCGCGTGTGCATCGGCTCGAGTCGCGCAGTTGTGCGATTTCACCAACTCTCCATTGGGAATAGAGGTTAGAATCTCTGCTCCCCTCTCCCTCTCGCCCTCTCGCACTCCTTCTTTCCTCCGCGCCTCGATCTTTTAAAGAGAGAGGTAGATAAAGAACGAAGCGAAAACAGAAAAAAGGGAACGCGGAAGATCACCGAACTCTTGGCCCGCGGCGGGCTATCGACGACCGCGCTCTCCTTGATATATATATATATATATATATATATATATATATATATATATATATATATGCAATTATACATTGCGTGCGACTTTCGGTGACTTCGATGCTCGCGCGCGCGGCGCGCTTCAGCAGCTTTATATATGCGCCTACTGCATTTATATATGCGCGCGGTGCCCGTTCTCGAGAAATTCGAGCGATGACCTTGATTATATAGGCGGGCGTGCCTCCCCTCGACTTGTATTTTACCAGGTTATAAATAGGTGCGTTCACACGATGCTTGGACTTCTGCAGGTGTAAATATATATATATGAATTATATATGCTCTCCTTTAGAGTCGCATAAGTGCATGATAATATAAATACTTTTCTATTAGGCACGTCGTATATACGCGACCGATGCAGATTAAGATTATTATATTCACTGTTTTCAAATTTTGTATTATAGTCTGCATTCTGCTTCTTCGAATGTACGATATATATATACATGCTCATGCATGTGAATTATATATATTATATACATCAGGCGCACGCGGGCGTGCGAACGAGGCGCGAGACTGAGCTGCACGTTTCATACGGGAATTGTAAGTTGTGAATGGAGCAAGTTGCCTACATGCATTTAAGTGTATATATATATATATATATATATATATATATTATATATATATATATATATATATATATATATTGCTGCACACAGGGTCTTAGTGATTTTATTATAACTTTCAACCTTTTTCTCTTCCTTTTCTTTTTGTTTTCATTTCCTTTTCATCTCAATTTTTACACTCCTTTGATCGGCCCCCTCTTTGTCTCGCCTCCCTCCCGTTTGTGTCTGCGCCGCCCGCGCGTATAATTTGGACACCTGCTATAGATGGGATGTTGTAGGGCGGGGGAGGGGTGAGGAGGCAAAAAAAAACCGCCGAGGCCTCGTAGTAAACAAGGTGTCGTTCTCTTTATACATTCTTCATATAGCTATATTAAAAAGGATCGAGCGCACGGACGCGCTGGTACGTTGTTTTTAATTTTTCTCCGAGAGATTTGTTATCGCTGATTATAAGTCCGGAGACTCTAGTTTTCCGGGGTTCATGTACAATGACAACATATATATATATATATATATATATATATATATATATATATATATATATTCATTTACAAATATTAACTTTTTTTATGATGTAAATAATAAAATTTTGTAATAGGTACTAGAACGGAACGCGATTGAAATCTTTAAATGAAAATTTTCACTTTCGAATTTCTTAAGGTGCAAACGACCGTATATTATGTTTGTCTCTTATTCGTCCATTACCGAATAATGCCTATATATATATAAATGCTCATCTGCAACAAAGAGTTTCTACGCTCTAACTGTTCAAGCTATATATATTTATGGATTTGGAAATAGAAATATTACACATGTAAGTTTGAAAGAAGTGAAGAAGTGTAAGTAAATTTGAAATAGTCGTGATCTCTCTCTCTCTCTCTCTCTCTCGCTTCCCTTTTCTTGACAGCGCGTATTACATCTTCGCCTTAATTGTGTACCTATTAGACACACATAACAGACGTACACCCAATTCAATTTAAAATATAACGACGCTCCGCGTCCGTACAAATAGTTCTTCGCGCTATTATTTGTATAACTTCTGACTTGGTGTTGAAATTAATACGTATGTGCAATGCGCTGGACGTGGGATGAGCGGGGGTCAGCGTAATTACCGAGAACGAATATGTAACACCGTGACAAAATTACACTTACATATACTTGTATTATTATATCAGCGCACTTATTACCTACGCGAATATATATATATATATATATATATATATATATATATATATATATAACGTAATTTATTATATATACGTTTTCACATATTTAAACTGTATTTCTGCATGTACTCATATGCAGGTCATATTAATCCGAGCACTCTTTAGAGAAAAGAACGTTAAGGTCTCCTTGTATTTCATTTTGAATTCGTATGTATATATTTACGTGCTCGTCATATATAGTATTTTGTGTGTGTGTGTGTGTGTAAACGTTTTCGTTAAAAAAGAAGGAGGACACTTGAGGAAAAAAGGTCGCACTATTAGGACACGAGAGTATACACGCGCGTGCACACACACACACACACACACACACACACACGTTCCTCGCCAAAAATCCCGAAAGGACCGCTATATACATGCGCGACGGCAAAGAAACTTCCTGACAAGATGGACCCATAGCGAGAGGGGGGGGGGCAAGAAAGATGGATAGAAAGAGAGATGAGCGCAAGAGAGGTGCGGGGGCTTCTCTTCTCAGATTTTTTTTATCTTTTTTGACCGAGAGTGGCTTAGCGCGAATGAGTCATGAGTTATATATCCTTCTTTTTTTTGCTCGAGGCGATTGGACAAGTGCTTCTCGGCGATTCTCGAGAGACTCCTTTTTTTTAATTCTTCTTCCTTTTTTTATTTTATTTTATTACTTCTTTTTTATTTCTCAACTCTCTTTTTCTTTTCCTCAATCTCTCTCTCTCTCTCTCTCTCTCTCTCTCTCTCTCTCTCTCTCTCTCTCTCTCTCTTTCCCTCCCTCCCGCAGCCTCTTCCCAAGGTGTTGCTCTCTTAACTCTTTCTCTGTGGTGCTTATTTGCGAAAAAAGAAATTGAGCCCCCCGGATCGGCCGGTAGAAGAGGGGGAGGGGGGGGGAGTAATTATTAGCAGAGGCGCATTTCTCGTACCGGTTCTTTACCTGCCCTCCCCGCTCCCACCACTTTTTTTTCATTCTCCAACTCGAAAATGTTTGTGTGCGTGCGTGTGCGCGTGCGGGATATGCACATATATCAGGAATGGAAGTTTTTGAGTTTCGCACGAGTGAGAGCGTTATATTACAACGGGGAGGTATATTGGAAGAAAGTAGTTTAATTGGAACGTGATCATATATTATGCGTCTGTGTGGGTGTGTGGAAAGTTTTAGAGTTGCTAATTCTTTTTACCTCTGTGTTGAGTCTAAAAGAGTTACTGAATATATATATATATATTGCGTAGAAAACTAGGACTGTTTCTTGTTAATTCGGTTTCGAACAGTCTATAGAAGTTAACCGGCGCTATATCGTTCAGTCCTATATAGCTATGAATCATTTTACTTATCGTCGCGCAGTTCAGCGAATCTCCGACTTTTCGACGCGAAAATTGAATTACGCGACCTCAAGTCGCAAACATCGGGTCACCCTACCTCGTCGCCGTTATAATCCTGAATTGTTTTACTTTTCGGCGCGAACCGTTTTGGCCGTTGGTATATAACATATCTAATTTTCAAGTTTAAATATTCCGATTTTTGGCGGATCAATTTTGTTTTTTTTCACGATCCTATTAACAATGGCGCTTGAAATCGAATAAGTTGCTTATTCTGTAAACAAGATCTCTTGCGTATCGTACATTTCAGAAGATATGTCAAATATATTCTACTATATATAGTCGGTGATTTAAGAAAATCCTAAATCGATTTAATCATTTGAATTCTATCCGCCCCCTCGAAAGATTATCAAGATGGAGAATATATAGAAAATGTTCCAGTAGCAATCCGATGGTGGCTTTGACTTTGACTTCCACATTAAAGGCGTTGGAAAAATATTATTAGAATGTAGAACACATTGAAAATTTGAAAATAATAAATTTATTTGTATCGGTGTGCGTGCTCGTAGTAGCGGCACTTGCGCGCTATTCTGACTGTGCTTCGACCAAAAATTTCACAGCGTTCCCTTGAAACGCTATGCGCTAAATACACGACAATAAATTCGAGTGCCAATATTGGTCTAAATAACTTAAGGCAGGAGACTTTTTCGACGAAACAAATATTTTCTTACTTACGTGTCAGCCACCTGAAACGAGTGAAAAGTAGGCCTGATCGCGAAAAAAACAACTGTTTTACAATTATATACACTCGGTTGTAAAAAAAATTACCCCGCAAAGGTTCATCCGTGAACTCGTCCGAGATTTATTTGAACATTTCGTATATTAATTAATTGAAAGTTAAATCATTCGCATATATGGGGATAAGATTTATAGTGCGAGAAATCGATTTTATCTATGTAAATCATTATAATTTATAGAGTTGGGCCAGCAGTTCTATAGCGTACCAATTGCACGACATTAAACTTGCAATTAACAACGATGAAATTAAATTTGCAAGGTACTGGAACTCTTTCGACTTTCTCTCTCTCTCTCTCTCTCTCTCTCTCTCTCTCTCTCTCTCTCTCTCTCTCTCTCTCTTTCGCTCTCTCTCACTCTCTCTTCCTGCAGTATCAGGTCCAATAGATATATATTCCCTTGGTTCTTCATCGATAATTTATATAACTTTTCACATTTTCACAGATTCATGCTCTCGTCTCTGCCGTTTATTTAACAAAATGTTTCCCTATGGTTCATGAATTAAAAAATTATCTTTGAATCGACACCCATTAATTTTTATGATATTTCTATATACAATAATACATATGCTTCGGCTATTACGGTGATAGAAATCTATGGTTTTTCTTTTAAATCTGATATACTCGTAGCTTCTTTTGTAATTAAGAAATATCTGAATAGTATACTTTTCAGATCTTTGTGAAAGAACCTTTTTCGCTAAATTCTGGAAACGCGTTCTGATGATTATCTCTATCCTTTGACGTTCATTCTTTGGTTACTTCGAATGATTAGAGGCCAGTCTTTTTTTTTCATGTTATCATTAATATATTCAAAAAATTGATCACCATTGGGGATGGATATAGATAGCATGAAAAGCAATTGTTGTCCTGACGACAGTTCGAAAACGACCCTCGTAAAAGCTCTTCATCACACAAACCAAAGGTCTGAGAAAAATTTGCTAATTATATTCATGATTTTCAATCTGCAAAATTGACAACTTGAAATTTGTAATTCTTCACCCCTGAAAGTTGAAGTTGAAACTATTTAAATACTTTCATAATTGTAAGTAAAAATATGAAAAGTTAAGTCGCATTCAGATAGGAATATTAGACTGAGGTACTTATATAGTCGTGCAACATATAGTTGTAAATGTTTTATTTTAATCAACTCATAAGGAGAGTATCTCAACCGTGGCGTACAGATCTTGATGTTAAATCATCGTTATTCTAGATATAGATAATGAGTAGATTAACCAATCCAGAAATTTCGTACGTGATCGAGTAAAGATATGATTAACCTTCTGGATTTTCCAGATAAGTTCCCTGCTTTATATTCATCTTACTGTATTACATTTTCACCCGCAAGCAAATTAATCGATCAAGTGCTATAGCTAAAGCATGCATTCGGGCCAAACTGCTACAATTCTTTAGTCGGTATATTTTTACAGTTCGTGCCAATATAATTCTTCAAGATTTGCACAGTGCCAATTTACTTGCTGATATTGGCCTTGGAGGCTTCATAAGTCTATTTTTATTTTACTTATAAATTTCATTCATCGCAATTAACCATAGCACGCCCGGACGCTTCGAATCACATCGCATATTGGTAACTGCTTTGTTATACTTGTATCTGTCGATATATGAAATTTCGACTACGTATTTCTGCACGTATACTTTTCATAGACCGTTAATTATTCTCGCGGAGACGCCCATTCGCTAAAGTTTCCTTACATCGAGTTTTTCAAAAGCTAACTCCTGACCTCGTTCAACCAAAAGAGGAGAAAGAGGGAAAATCACCTTTTACCTCATCGCGATCTATCTATGTGCCTCTACGTGTGATCAAATATCCAGTATCCGTACGCTCTTAGGAATGTGTCGTGTTTTCAAATGTCATTTTCATTACGATAAATCAGTGTTTTACAATAATAATATTGACATTGATAGTACTTTTGCCAAAGAAAACTGTTTTTATTTATATTTCGATAAAATAACGAACGTTTTTCTTCAGTGTACACTGTTGAAAAAGCTTTGTTATTTTATTGAAATGTAAATAAAAACAGTTTTTTGCCAGAAGTACTATTAGTGTGAATATTATTATATTGGCAATTATCTGTCAATAGTGTCATTTCCATTATTCCACGAATATTTAGGTATTTTACAATTTTATAATTCTTTTTAGTACTGACTTTAGTTTTTTCACAGCGTTTAAAGAGATCAATCAGTCAGATTAGAATTTACAGAGGAAATTAGATGTTATATGATTGTAATGGTTAAAATAAGATCGTTTTATTAATTACAATGCTATTATTGTCATCTAAAATTAATTTTTAATAATACATTAAGTTTAAAAGAAAATGACTTAATAAATACGTCTTTATGATTGCGTTATGATTTGGGCTCAATGATTTTTAACACATGATGATTTTATTACAGAAGCAAAGTGTTTTGAAATATTGAGATATGCTAGTATAAGCAAGCACATAAGCAGCATTAATACTACTCGCCATTTTACAATTGACAGCTTTCGTATACATATATATTAAATTTAGTTTTTTTTCTTCTTTAACTCTGTTCAAGTACTCATTTCACTTCGTGTTTTAATCTGATATTGAATACTTCATCTTCTCAAACTATTCTCAATCGAGCTGCTAAGTCTTTAAATTCTCTCTCTCTCTCTCTCTCTCTCTCTCTCGAAATTCGCGCCATGAGTAGCATCAGCACCGTAAACTATTATATATATAAGCACTAAATCATTCGCGCGTTAATCGTAAAATAAACGCGAAAAGTGAAAAATTAACATAATCCTCGGAGGCACTTGCACATATATATATACGAATATTTTAAGTGGTAATATAACAGCAGCGTGCACGTGCACGCATAGCGTATACACTCATATATGTGTATATATATATATATATATATATATATATATATATATATTCCGCTGTGAATTTAAATTTATTTTCGTGGGCTTTTTTGGGCCGCGCGACGGCGACCCCGAAATGCTACTATATACAGCAGGTATAAGGTAGTGCGAGTCAGTGGCACACACGCATATATATATATATATCTACATCTACGAACAAGCCCTACTTGCACACCTCCAAGACTCGAAATCCGCCGGGATGAACGCTCGAATCGTAAATCAATTTCGTATATATGGTTTTTTTTTTAATTTCGGTGTTTTTCTCTCTCCCTCTCTCTTTCTCTCCCCCGGTTCTCTTTTTTTTAGAAGAGAGATTACTATATTCGCGTGCGCAGAATGTGCCTCGTAGTGCGCTGTGCACGAAAGACAGACAGACAGAGAGAGAGAGAGAGAGAGAGAGAGAGAGAGAGAGAGAGAGAGAGAGAGAGAGGGAGAGAGAGAAGTCTACGTAACGAGGCGGCGGTCATGCATTCTTTCGCCTCGCCGCGACTCGCGGGCCGGAATATTTTCGAACGGTAAACGTGTATATATGTCTGCGCTGTATGTTCGTTTGCGCATATATACGCACACGCGTACATGTCTATTCTACAGACTGTTTAGGAGAAGAAGAAAAAAAAACAACACATTAAATTCCACGCACATCTCATACTTGTAATTGTCAAATAAAAATTTAGTACGTCGTATCGAAATCGATTTAAAATACACAATTATATATATTATACTGTATATTTTTGATGAACTCCACCTAATATTACTTTAATTGTACTTATGTCGACTTGCCATATACAAATTAATAAATATTGTTTTATTGGTCTTACAGTCCAATCAATTCAATCTAAAAATAAAAAAATAAAAAATAAAAATAAATAAATATAAAATAAAAATTAAAAATAAAAATTAAATTAAAAATTAAATTAAAATTATAATGACAGTCAGACTGTCCTTGTTTACATTCACCCCCGTAGACTAATCTGAAAATAAAATATTAGCTGAAAAAATTCTCTGTCAGTAAAGTGCAGTCTGACGGTCCCCAACACCCTTACCTAATTGAAGACTTGTCCAACGTTTAATTTTTGAATTTTTATTTTAATTTTTATTTTATTTTTATTTATTTTTATTTTTATTTTTTTATTTTTAGATTGAATTTATTGGACTGTAAGACCAATAAAAAAAATATTTATTAATTTCCTCCTAATATTTTACGCATATGCTCTCTGTTTATATGCATAAACAAAGGCAAGCACATACTAGTGAAATTGTGCGCGCAGTGTACTTAACACACGAGACATACTTAATATTAAAAGCAATTTAAATTATATGCGCCTATACGTAGATTAAACATTCGTTTTATCCAATAATTTATAGATCTCTCCTTAATTATTATGCGTATATCGTTACGTTAATGTAACAAAAATATACTGTAAAAATTAAGTTGAGTTAATTCTGCCGGATTAACTCAACTTAGGCCAAGGGAGCATGTCGATACTGATTATACGGCCACGCACGCGCAAGGCTTTACTCTCAGCCGATAGAGGGATCACAGAAATTTGGCGTCTCCCTCATTGGGCCAGAAATACATGAAATTGAAGAAGTCTTTGCCCCTTATATCAGCGTTATTGCACTTGAGACATTTACACACATACGTTCATTCTCATCATATTTACATTGAGCCCTGTTGGGGACATAATTCAAGCGAGGCTGCAACATATCCCGATATATCTGATCGTATTTGCATATTTTTAGGATCGTCGATCATGACAAGCGAAGTCAGAATTAAAAAAAATTAACGATTGCTCTCATTTTTGAAACCACGATTCTCCCTAATATTGTCGTCCAAATTTCGTATATCGCTTGTATTAATTTTCGTTCATTGTGTTTTTCAAAAATTGCCTCGATTACATTTACAAGTATCGAACTCGAGTGCCAAAAATTACTTTACATTATACGAATAAATTGTAAAATACTTTATCGCTTTATCACCCTTGTTTGACCTTATTTTCTTCGCAGATTCACGGCAACGTAGAATAGCCACGAGATTAATTGTAATTTTTAAGAATTTAATATTATCCACATAATATTATTGTTTTTGCTTGAGGATCATCGACATTCTAGACAGAAACACGCGTCCTGGAGAGATTTTTTTACGCGGAGTTTCTACTCTCATCGGAAATGGACCTTTAGATCGCGACTATGGCAATACCAACGAACAAACAGCAGAGAATACATTTAGCGTAGAGATGTGACGAAATTATAGGACGATTTGGGTCAAAAAGTAGTAAAACTGAAATGAAACGTATCGAATTGTTACCTACTCTGCGACGAAAAATACGTCAATTCATGATTGTGATAGCGCAATATAAATCTGCCCCCCCCTCTCTCTCTCTCTGTACGTTCATAGTTTTCGAGACAAAAATAAAAATACCGCTGTCTTTCCGCGAAACAAAATACAAAATAAGTATATAGGATTCCTGTCTGACTAATGTACCGCGCGAACACAATAAATACTCGAAATTTGACGGGAACAGGTAGAAACCACTACGAACAATAGCAATGCAATACGCGCACCTTCTTGAAAGTACTCTTTAATTATTTATATAATGGATATATACACATACACGCACCGAATGTAATGGTTTCTTTTTTAAGCCTCTTTTTCCACTCCCTATACATACATAGACTATAAAAGCCTACAATAGATCGGCATGGCATTGAAGGTGGCGTTAACAATGCGTCATAAACACGCGCTCTAACCAGAAACATGCACGATCTTCCAGATACCTGTACCTCGAGGACGTAAAAAATGCGTAAATGCGTTTACGCGCGCGCGCGCGCGCGTGAATGTGTCGTATACAATACAAATTTTGCACGGAGCTACCGAGGAGGGTGGACTGGCGGCGGCGGTGGCGGCGGCGGGAGGGCGAGGGGGAAGAGCGCGAGCGCGCCTGCATCAAAGACGCTATCGTTTCAATCGGCGCCGCTTTTGCCCCGCGCACAAATCACGCGCGTATAGTGTGTTGAAAGGAATGCGTGCGCGCGCGCGCGCGCCAAACGGCCTACGAAAAACGGAAACGGCGTCGCGCGCGACTCACCCTAGGATCGGCGGGTCTGTGCGTAGTCCGCCGTTGATCATTTTAAAGTTCATAAGGCGCTCATTATGCGTGCTGCAGGTGTGTCCATTTTCTATATATATATATATATATATATATATATATATATATATATATATATATATATATATATATATGTATGGTATAACCGGAGGCGCTAAAACGGCCTCTCCCGCATTCTCCGCGCCTTTTTCCTTTACTCCTTCTAGCACCTCTCTTTTGCTCTGTGTATGTGAATGCATCCTTGTCCGTGAGTCATATACCGCAATGGAAGCTGCATACGTGTGAGCGCGTACCTATGCGCTGCCACCTACATACGTATATGTAATCTCATATACGTATGACCTCTATTATATAGATATACGCATGAAGTAGGACGATTTTTAAAAATTCCTACAAT
>JACCIC010000049.1:377500-422500 GCA_018907035.1 Sycobia sp. Sy_11 | reverse complement strand
GTAACTCAGACACGTACAATTTTAATATTTACAAGTGAGTGTATATATATATATATATATATATATATATATATATATATACATCCATAGTGACAGTCGCAAGACGAATATATAGCTACAATTTTCTCTCCTACGCTATACTCGAACCTTGCATTTTATTTGGAAAATTGCTCCAAACACCGTCGAACATAATAGATGGCTCTGTCTCTCTCTCTCTCTCTCTCTCTCTTTCTCTGAACGATAGGCATCGACAGGAGTAAAAGAAGGAAGGAAGGAAGAAAAAAAAGGAGGAGAACCTATAGAATGACGCGCGGTTTCTTTCTTTTTTCGCACAATGCCTCGCGGGCCGCGACGGCCGCGCGTTTACGGCTTGTGTATACATACACACATACATACATACATACATAAATACATATATATATATATATATATATATATATATACACACACACACACTTACATCTCTCTCGCCATGCGGGCAATCGACGCGTGCCCCGGGAAAGTGTCCGCGTCTCTCTATCTCGCTTCCTTACTCCTTCTCTATCTCTCTCCCTCTGCCTCTGTCTATACGCATTCGAGATTCAGAAGCGGAAAAATAGAAATTCTTTTCTTCTCTTTTTATCTTCTTTCTTCGCCGACACCATTTTTATGGTTCGAGTCACTGTAAAAGTAACGCTCATTATGCGCTTTATATATAGATATCTTATATATATATATATATATATATATATATATATGTATATATATATGTTATTCTTCGCTCGGCTTAAACTGTGTTTTTATTTTGTTTTAAGTTTGAATTAAAGTTAATTTATGCAGGTTATTAGCTTAATGAGCTGTGTTATATTTATAAATGCGAATTTCTGTTCTATATTTAATTTGAAATTTTTAAAATCAGTTTGTAGAATTATAACGTGTAATTCTAAATATACATAAATATACACAGCTTGTTGGTTTCGTTTCAAAAAATCCAGCATGAAAGTTTAGATTGAAAATAGTTGAATTTCGTATAATATATTTATATACAGTCAAAATATATTTTATGAATTCAGGCTGTTTTCTTATATTATACATGGATAGAAATTTTTACATATTGCACGAACTTGACAATTTCATTGCACCTATGGTTCTTTCCAGATTTGAGCGGGTGTAGATATATTTAACTTTGTGCAAGCCGCTTTGATTGATTTGACTACATAGATTAAAACGACGCGAGAGCAGAAAAACGAATCGGAATATATTATTTCATAAAGATGTAAAATAATCTCTTTATCTTCAACTAGCAACAGACTGTCTTATTTTTAATTCTTAATGTATCATTATTTCATATCTATCTATACATACCATAAAGATAGATTTATAAGACGAGCTTTTTAGTTTATAATTTTTTAAGCAATTTCATATTGATAACAATGAGCTTAGTGATATAATAGTCGAAAATACGTATCGAAATTACAGAATTAACCTAAACTACTACATTTACTACATTTACTACATGGGAGATACAATAGGAAAATTATATTTTTTCTAATTGAGTTTTAAATGATAGTCCATGATAATATACAATCATATTTACTGGAACAGTTTATTTTTTATCACCCTTAATAATTTTGTAATTAATTCTATTTTTTGCATTCTTACCCGTTTTCAACGTAGCTTTTCGAATCACGACGTCACCGAGACGAAAACGGAAGTTTACCCAAGTCGCGCGGATATAGATGTGGAAGCTGTATGGGCTCGTATAGCAGTAACATAATAGCAATCGTAAACCATCGTGTAGCAATATCAAACGTCAAGATCGCCGTACAATTTTCAAAATCGAAGACAAAAAAATTTACGTATTGCTTATTCTTATTGCCGTATATAGTGCCGCTATGAGCTCGGGCGCAGCTTACTGACATAAGTCGACAGCCTCTCGGAATTTCGCCCAGTGACGTCACGGTCCAAGGATCGATTCACCAAGTAGGCCAAAATCATTCGGTAGCTGCGATACAATCAATAATTACTCGAATGCATTCGTTAAGACGTTGCGAACGTTACGATCCGTCGATCCTCTCGCGCCTCCTTTACGAGCGAATCGCGCGATTTTACCGTATGCGCGCGTCTACGGCCCGATGATCGGATTGACACGAGGTGCGCGTTTAAGATTAGATCACCAGGCGTCGACTCTCGTCTTCGGGACGCGACTATATGGACGACTTTGACGGAGGTCCGAAAGTACGCGTAACAACGCCAACAGCAGAGCCGAAACTGTGGATTCCTTTTTTTTTTTTTTTTTGATTTTTTTTTTTGGATATAAGATATATCGATTCCGTTTGTCGGCAAAACTCCATTACTTCGGGGGAGGGGGGAGGGGTCGGGAAACAGGTCGAGTATTTGGAAGAGCGCGACATGAGAAACTCTAATTCGCGTTCAAGTGTTTTATTGTCAAATTTTTGGCGTTGCGCGTAATCTATAAGCACTGGGGAACGAACGTAAGTCGATTCATTTACCGAGCTGACTGCTCCGTTCTAATGTAAATTTTGGGCCAGTGGCGCTGGGTTACTAGATTGGCGCTCTCTTAGAGGACGGTCTTCAACGATCCTTGCGCGAGCACGATTGAATCACGCCGCAAAATAAAAAAAAAATGATTCTTCAAAATTTTCGTTTTTGTACGAGAATTATGAAATTCCTCATTAACAGAACTATATAAAATACATAATAATAGATCTTCAGTCTGAATTTACTAGTGCTAATATAGGTTGAACCTCCAGCTTATCTCTATTAGTCTTTCGGTTTATCTTGGGTTATCTATCCTAAGGTTGTTAATAATGTAAAAATGTACATAATGTGTAATCAAAATACACCTACGCATTTTGAAAATACTTTCAATTGATCTTATATCAATACCTATATCTATATTTATATCTATCTATCTATCTATCTATCTATCTATCTATCTATCTATCTATCTATCTATCTATCTATCTATCTATCTATCTATCTATATATATATATATATATATATATATATATATATATATATATATATATATATAATAGAAAGATATATTCGATGAAATCAACTGTTCTGAGGTGATAATCACCCAAGTATATATTATATGATTGATATAGGATTTTTTATTGTATTCTTGTTGTGTGTGTGTGTGTGTGTGTGTGTGTGTGTGTGTGTGTGTGTGTGTGTGTGTGTGTATGGCTGGGCAAACATATATTTAGATAAATGGATGTAGTGCACAAATTACTTGCAAGGAGAGAACTGGAAGTTTGGGTCTTCGATTTGCTTCTGAACTCGTACAGAATCCTCATTAATGTGCTTCAATAGAACACCTGTTCAGCAATTTTTTCCAATACATATGCAAGAAAGATTTTGGAAGGCAAATTTTTCAGAAAATGCTGGCTTTCCTAGCTCGTTTAATTGTAATTAAAATTTTTTTGTCTTGTTTTCAAGTTTAATTATGTCTAAACACACTAAATCAATCATAGTTATTAATTTTCAGAGTAAAAAAGTAAAGTAGAAATATAATATTCATTTAATTCGTTGCATTATTTACGATTTTGTAAATCAACGATTCAAAAACAATTAAAAATATATGAAACGTATGTATTAAATAATGCGCGGAAATAATATAAAGTCAGTGCGATACTTACAGTAATTATTTTAGTATTTATTGAAGCTTATAGACTAAATCTAACAATGAATAGAGAAACCGTCTTCTTGTTTATTAAAAAATGAGGGACATCTATGATGGGACAAAGGAATGAAAATAACGAAAAGAGTTAATTTCTCTTTTCATGAACTCCATTGATTTTGTTTATAAGCTTCAATACTTATGAAAAAAATTATCATTATCTTTTATTGCGTCATGGATGGTGCTGTCTAAAACTAGTAGTGTAAATACTCACATAATTACCGTAAGTATAGTGTTTACTTTATATATTAGTTTCATATATAATATTCGTGCGGTTGTCCATTGTTATTGAATCCAAAATTGAATTTTTCATGGAATTTAATGAATCCTAGATTGCTATACTGTCATCTCGTATTCTGGAATTAACAAGTATAATTGTTTTAATACGGCACAAAATGCTACACGAAGGCGATACTTAAATTTAAGAAAATTTTAATTAATTATCGGAGCACGCGAATATTGGCTGAACATTTTACCTGTCAAAATCTTCCATTCACAGAGGCATTGGAACAAAACATGTGCGCAAAACTGTTCTACTTAGGTGTTCGAATTTGACTTTCTGTTTTTTTTTTTTTTTTAATATTCTATACACATTAGGAAAGATACTGTGAGTTACAAAGCCGACACTTAAACCAGCGACTGTCGCCCAGTTGGATCGTAACTTTGCCCGAGGTTCAAATCTCGTTACATACAAACATTACATTATATTACATACACATTCGTACGCGTCTGTGTACTTAAATTTCCCCAATCTCGCCGAGGCCCCGTGCGACGTACGCGCGAGAACCGCGAAATTGCCTCAACGAGAATCATTTTTCACCCGGCTTGAACCGCCGCACTAAACGCTGCGGAGAAAACGTCCGTCTCACCCCCGTCATCATCGCCGTCGCCATCCTCGTCATCTCGCGCGCGGTGGCACCGGGATCTCGCCACGCGCACGCATATATATATATATATATATATATATATATATATATATGTATATATATATATATATATACAGAGCGATCCCGGACACTCCACTTCTTCACACCCACGCGGGCATCGCACGCTGGCATTAAATCCCCTCCTCTCCCCTCTTTATACACCTAACTATATATATATATATATATATATATATATATATATATATATATATATATATACATAGACTCCGGTTAATATTACGGTCTCGAAAGAGTTGCCGAGAAGAGGGTCCTATATTTTCGCGTGTGCGGGGTCGAACAATGTGTCGTAACCGCCCCCCCCTTATCCCGACCCCCAGTCCCTGCGACACCGCGAAGCAACCACGCGGTCGCTGTTTCTTGACGCTACACCCTTACCTCCTTCATCATCCTTCGAATCCACAGTCATTTCTAAAATTTAAACGGGCATTGTTATAATTATCCTTATATAATTTAGATTGTTTAGTTAATGTTGTATGACATACTTGTATTTGATCTCACACCTCATCTTTCATAATATTGAATGAATAATATTGATATATGATTGATATGGTTTTCGTAATAAGATACCAGCAGAATGGACACTGGGGGAATTTCTTCAGAGAATACAAACAAAAACCCCTTTTCAATCGCAGATACGCGCCGAGCTTGTATTTTTTACGACGGCTTATACCAAGAAAACTGGACAAATAGGGTTCCTTTCGAAAACTAGTAAAGAGTAGATCAAGACCGGAAAGCTCGGGTTTTGGTAGATTTTGCGCAAATACATTTTTTTATTGATTATTTAGGTATCAATTACGAAAAAGAATCATCTTTGAAAATCTGAATAAGACAAAAAAGGTGATAGTTTCTCTCTTTCTCTCTCCCTATCCCTCGCTAAAACTCCAGATTTTCTACATTGCTTTAACAGTTTTAAAAGGTACATTTTTAGGTTCTTTTACGATAAAATTCAAAAGCTGGAATAGGTTCAATGCTGAAACTTTAAATATTCAGATTAATTTTGCTGAAGTCAAATTATGAATGTAGCTTAATTTATATTTTACGTACATAATTATCAAATGAATTTGTCATATCTATTACTTGCTTTTTTATCTTCTTTTTACCATGTATACAGATACTAATATAAAGATCTAATTTTCAGATCTAATTATTTTCTTTACATTCCTTTTTATCTGTACAACATAATCTTCAGATAATAAATAAAGTTTATAGTCAATCAATCAATCAAACTATCTCCTTCTCTCTCTCTCCCTCTCTCGCTCTCTCTCTCTCTTGATCTCCGTGCGAAATCGCGTCGAGCGTCCAGTGCGATGAGGTGACTGAGACTGACTATACACTATAAAACAAACGATTACCCATTTTTAGGCACGCGATCGGTAATTCTCACTTCCCCAGTCTCTCTCTCTCTCTCTCTCTCTCTCTCTCTCTCTCTCTCGTCTGCGACACGCGGCAGCGTTACACATCAGCGAGCGAGGTCCGATATATGCGTGGGCACTATTATACGGCGCATGGAGGAGAGGCAGGGGCACACACGTGTGGGCCTTGGAGGCGCTTGCAAGCTTCGGATTGCGCGCCCGCGTGGTTACGCCCGTTTCTCGTGCGCGCGCGCGCGCGCGGCCTGGTGGGGGGGGGGGAGAGGTGAAAAGGGAGACGGATAGACGCGAGCGGAATTGGATGTGCGTGGACGAGAGCGGTCGCGGTATAATATTATAGGAAATCGAGGATGTAGGTGCGGTAATTAGCGAAGGACGTCATCGGCCGTTTTCATATGTACGTGTCTGTGTGTGCGTGTGCGCGTGTAAATGTATATACATTGCCGGCGCGATTGCCGGTGAAAGGATGGATCGTGCGATCTATAACGCGTAGACAAACCAAGAAATCTTCACGTATCATTCGAAAATTGATGCTCAGGATATGAGATTTCTTTGGGGAGCGGAGGGGGGGGGGGTAAGAGCCGCAAGATCGTGGGTGGGAAAAATGTTACGTGCGCAGATATTGTGACAAAAGCACCTTCTTCTTTTAACTCATAGTTGGGAGGATTATATATATATATATATATATATATATATATATATATATATATATATATATATTGTCAAATAAGGCACACAGTGGAAAATTTATGTGTGTCGTAATACCGTTCAAAAACAGTACTCCTCCAAGAGTTTTGAGACATTTTTACCATATTATAATTGAATATTGTAGACCTAACTCTCTCTTATTACTCTGCCATGGTTTAATAGCTTTGGATACTTAAAACGGTCCTTGGATATAATTAATTACATTTTTCGGTCAGTATTTAATTTTCAATTTCTGTTGTTAATGAAACAGGGGCCATTTGTCATAGATGTACTCCGTAATCTTGCTCTGTATTTATTTCAGATTCTTAGTTTTTTTTAATCTTAAAATTTTTTAAGAGGATAAGTTAGTGGAATTTTTTTATTTAGTTTCTTTTTTCACAAAATGGCTAACTATAGAAAATAAAACAAAAATTTATCTTTAAATAATTTGTATGCAGCCACAATATATCTTGAAATATAGATTCGTCGATTAAAAACGTTTTGCTATTTTGACACACGAATGACAAGCTCATTATCGATCATAAATCCCAATAAAAATATACATCAATGATTCGATGATTTTAACGACGTCCATTAGAAAAATTCCCTGCCAATAGAATCAACTTTACTTTTCTTAATTTAGGTATAATCGTTGATTTGTTGATACCAAAAATTTAAATTATACCTCTACTTATCCTCCATGATTGGTTGCTCTAATAAAAGATCTTTATTTCGGAATTGTGAATGAAACTTAGAATATACAATTACTATGAAAATAACAATCATTTTTTAATTAGTCGTAATATATACATATCTACTTGGATAGCTTTGGGTCCGAACGAGTTTTTACACTTTTTCCCCGTCAATTTCTGGTAACTTATTCATATATACACCAATTGCATCATTATTGTACTATCAATTTACATTCTAAGATACGTACAGTAATGTAAGTTGCCAAAAGTAATTTTCTACACCGAAAGTGGAACGACGTTTTCATTTATAGCAACTCATCCATTCTAATTTAATATGTATTATTCACGAATTTATTTTTTCCATTTCCAAAATGATAATACAATGAAATTGTGAACATAGACGTGTTTCCTGAAAGTCTAAATTAACTAATTATTCTATATACCCCATTTTTTCTTAATCGTTATAATATTCTTTTCAATCTTTCTTTTTCTGTCCTTGTCGAGACCATCAAAGTACCGGGTCGCTTTTTTTTTTAAAGAGCTCTGATTCATGGTTTTCAATAAAGAATGGATCTCAAGCGCATTTTTAGTGTTTGAAAAAATTTTGGAACGGCGCGAGAAATTTTATAGACAATGGGATAAAGTGTCTAATTTATGTAGACATTTATCTCGTCGTCTCTAATAATAGAATAATACGTTTTTCAAAATTTTTTTCTGAAATTATACGTACGTATGATTTACACTTCTTTCGGTTTAAGCTATGCTGTCATTAAAGTAAGTATTTTAGACAATACATTTTGTAATTTTTCGAATTACATACAACTATTTTAAAAATGAAAATCCAGCTAACGATGTATTGCAATCAATTAATAATAATAACACTATACTACTGTCCCATTTGCAAAAAAACGCATTCCCACAAATCCACACACCAATACTCTCATTCTATTCACATTTACTGGTAACTGGTCCACTCTCTTATTCTCATCTTTTTATCTATTTAATAACATCAACACTTTTTGAGACATTGAAAAATAAATAACACATATAAGGTGCAAAAAATAAAAAATACAATTACACTGACAGAAATTTATATTAATATTTACTATTTTTCTGAGCGGTTTTGGGGTAGGCTCAGCTGATTCGAAAACGTCTGGTTGTAATTTACAGAAAATATTAATATATAGTAAACTGTTTCAATAATAAAAGTTTCTTTAAATGGTACATTTTATTATATAACATAGTATTTTTTTAAAACAATAACAGAACATGATTTGTGTATAGACAAATTTTTTCGCTAAATTACAGAGATGAATATAGTAAATCTTAATATTAATTCATTTTTTCCAGTTTAAGATGAAATTTTATAACTAAGATATATGTGATTTCAACGACTAAGATCGGCATACCGCCATTTTTGCAAATAATTGATTTTAAATAGTTTTTTTATTTTTCCGAACTAACAGATGATATGCGTAATATGCGATACATCGGAAAAGACTGTCGCTAAATCTTAAAAAAAAGGAATAAATTGGCAAATCACGTATACTATGAAAATTCTCTATTACGATCAGTGTGGAGTATATACACTTCGAATGGCGAATTGTTGTCCAAGCAATATACGCCGTGTTTCATCTCCATCTGAGAATATATATATATATATATATATATATATATATATATATATATATGCACCCATACATACAGACACGTATACAGAAACAATTATAGTAGGCCGCATACAGATATCGTGCTCGCTCGCGATTCGCCTACTTTCCCGCGGGTATATATATATACATAATATAATGAGCGCAGAATTCACCGACTATGTCTATATAGGTATTGCTAGTACTGCAAATATATATATATATATATATATATATATATATATATATATATATACTTACCTCTCATTTCCTTTGTCCGATGTGCATGTGGTACAGTTGGCAATTCGTGCGGAAGAGCGACGGAAAGGGAAAGAAATTAGGGAAAGATAAATATTGGAAATAAGCCAGTGGCTATAGCAAAGCGACAGCCAGCTGTATATCATGGATTTCACTCGTGCACATATGAAATTCCATGTCGCAGCTGTAATCCTCAAGATTATAATTCCAAGCTTTTCACGAAGAATATACCAATTAGTGAAAGATACTGTCTATTAAATGCGGATAGTCTGTAAGATAATTGGAAGGAAATGGTATACGGTGAAGAAAATGCCAAATGAAAATGATCGTCTAGATATTTCCTGTGCGGATATATATATATATATATATATATATATATATATATATATATATGGTATAAATCTAATTCGTAATTCTTCGCAAGACTGCGTTAATTTAAAATAGAAATAATTCGATTTCAATTCGATAATGACTTTCCGTTAGATCGTGCTGTACTACGAGGGCTGGAATTTTCATGACGGAGCGTTGACATTGTAAAGCGACAATGCTACTCTATCTATTTTCCATCGTTTCTTTAACTTTCCAAAAATTTATCGTATCAATATTATGCGACAATCGTGCCGCCTCCCGTAGAGCTGCTGGCGCTTACGGACGCCATGACGACAGCGTTGAGGAGACGTTAGAAGCGCCGGTGAAGGATCCCCTCCCGAGTCGCCTTCGCTGCCGGAGAGCGTCCTCGAAAGAGACAGATAGAGAGTGAGAGAGAGAGAGAGAGAGAGAGAGAGAGAGAGGGAGAAAGAAAGAAAGAGAGAGGGAGAGAGAGAGAGAGAGAGAGGAGTGAAAGGGAGAGAGCGCGCCTCCTTTTCGAGACAACCGTGGTGGGTGTGTGCGCGGTCGACGCGTCGCTCCGGCGGAAGCATAGAGAAGGAGCACATAGAGAGAGGAGAGAGAGGGTGAACGAGAGAAAGGGGAGAGTGGGGGCGGTCGAACGTAAGAGGGAGGGGGGATCCAGATAACCAAAGTGCGTGCAGGAATCTGTTTTGGCTCGCTTTACACTACTTTTTTTTTTTTTTTTAATCCTATTTATTCCCTTTATTGATAGTGTATATACTTCGTTTACCGCGGGACGGCCCCATTGTTCTCCCCTCCCTCCCCCGACCCGACCACGCACTGATGGCGTATATTCAATGCTAATGAATATTTTTGCCGGTATTGAATAAGTTCAAGCTCTATAACGATCGTTGATATAGAAAATTTAATCGACCGCGAATTTGTTTATTAATGATAAACAATGGATCCGACGTATTAATTATACATATGATTATATATTGTTTAAATATTCTTTGTACATTATGGGGGATGAAAAGAGAGTTCGTCCGTATAGTTAATTATGCACAAATTTATTATTTATGCATAATTTTTTTATGAATAATATAATTTTCACATTCATTTCCGCTTTTTTCTGATATATTATAATCCATTTTTCTATGAAAATGTATAAGTTTGGAAAATGCAACTATATAAACTATTCATATGCATTTAAATAGCCTTCTATATATTTAAAGGTCAATTTTTCATTTTTCAAATAATCGCCCCCTATTTGTAGCTTCGAATTCAAAAAGAATGGAAAATTCAGTGCAGGTAATATGTCACATATATATAGTCCTGTCAATCTTCCTTTTTTTTATCCCTTAGTACCGAAAAGATCTCGCAAAGATAAATGTTCAATGAAAAATTTTTTACACGAGCGTCGTACGACTTTGTTGTTGATAATATTTGAGAGCCTTTCATTTGACATTAGTAGTCATTAACGATTTACGACTTTAAAGTTGAACTAACAAAGAAAATAAATAAAAAAAATAACATTCTCATGATCTTAGAAGATAAATGAACACCATAAATCATACGTATAGGCATAGGATTTTAGATGAACCTAGGGTCAAAAATAGGGATTCCTATTATAAGAAAAGAAAATAATAATGGTTGATCTTCATATAAGCTTCATACTTCAAAGTTGCGCAAAATTATTTTCGAGTCAAAATCAAGATCGTCGGTAAATTTCTCTGATTTTTATATTAGCCATTCTCTCGAATAGCGCATTCCTGGAAAAGTATTCAGGGGTATCGCCATGCTTCTTACCTCTCCGCATATGCGATAGTATAAATTCACGCTCCTTTCACATTTTCTATTTTCAGACGTACGATTAAATATAAAATATAGCACGCAGCGCAATGGAATCCCAAAGTAATTGTTTCATTGACCCGTGTACACCTGAAGTCTATTATGCGTGTGTGTGTGTGTGTGTGTGTGTGTGTGTGTGTGTATTCTTAACTTCATTCAATTTATGCAAAAAGCATCGGTCTGCACAGTTTGTCATTTATAATTTTTTTCTATTTATATTTATAATTTCTTCATTATAATTTATAATATGCTTGCACATATCGGCTATTATTTATTGTTTGCTATTCTAAATTTGACCCTCTTGTGTATGGAGATAGGTCTAACACTCCGTGACCGACTGACGTTGGGCGCCATTTTTAAGTATCAGCTGGGTCCTGTAAAATAAAATAACTCATTTCGGTATTACATAAACCGAGAGAGGTAACGAGTGTTTGCAAAAATTGTGCTCCCGGAGCATTTGTATGCTACACGTATGCAATTTATTATCGCACCTTGAATAATTATATCGGCAGTATTATGTAAAAAAATTCCAATTACAGCTGCAAATAAGTTTCACAAAACAAAATAATTTCAGCAAAAAAAAAAAAAAAGAAAACAAATAAAACCGCACTTTAGAATGTTTAGCAATAGTTCCGTGTGTTTTTCTGAAAATTATATATTTTAAGTTTACGTTTAATTTTAAGTTTAACGATAAGTATATACCGAAATAAATTACAATAGAAATTTTTAAGAAATATAAACATACACCATTCTGCGTTTAATGTATTACTTTCTTTTATACGGGCAATATATGTGTCATTTTTTGTTATGGAAAAAAAATAGCTCGAGTCCGTATCATAAAAGCAGGATGAATTTTCTAACTTATGTTATGGAAAATTAATTTCTGGTACAATCTAGTAAATTTACTTACGATAATTCGGATTAAACAAAATTTCAACGCGTTTCTTCAAAAAATGTTTATACACGGTGTTTCGCATCGTTTAACATATTTAGATTTAGCTTCTTCCTAATCGGCAATTTCTACGCTATCGCTCGCGTCGCGCAATCGGCAAGTTTATCGTAAAATGCGCGTTTCCTTAGAATATCGTGTACATTCGATTATGAACCAGTTCAGGGCACGCTGAACGAGCGAAAAATTTCTATACGCATACAGTAAAAAAGATTTCCATGCGTACGGTAGAACGCCTTCGGCTATTAAGCGTCGGCTGCACGTCCGCGTTGAATCTACAATAATAATTATGCCCATTGCCCAACAGGAACGGTCCCCTCGGCCCGTTACACTCGAGCACCATGTACCGGCCGAACTTCTACGAGAGCACCTGCCTGCGCTGCCAGCAGACGGTCTACCAGGTCGACCGGGTCGGTCCCCTCAAGGACTTCACCTTCTTTCACTCGGGCTGCTTCAAGTGCGCGATATGCGGCACCAAGCTCACCCTGAAGACCTACTACAACAATCAGCACACGATCAACGACAAGGAGGTCTACTGCAACAGCCACGTGCCCAAGCCGGGGCCCGGCACCCTCGACGGCTCGAGCGTCGGCATCAGGAGCGCGCTGAACGTGCCGAGGAGCGGCTACGTGAACGAGCAGATCAGGGCGGGCGGCTCGCCGAGACCGATATATCCGCACTGGTGAGTATATAGTAATATGGATAAATGCGCTGCGCTTACATGGGGCGTTCGATGAGTTCGATAGAGCGTCCGGTATTGCGCAACTTTTTCGTTCGCGTTGCCGTACTCAGTGCGTCGCGCCTAAAGAGCAGGGAATGGACGCGTGTAAGTGCCGACAGGTGATTAAGGAAGCGGAACTCGGGGAAAACCGGTGGGGGGGGGGGATTCGCATATATGGCATTTATTCGCGCACAAACTACTTTCTTTCTGCGCGGCAATTTTAACGAGCTATATCGGAAAAATGAAATTGTAAAACTTACTTTGCCTGTGCAGTTTTCTACTTATTGTCTGCACGATAACGATGTATTTCTCAATGTTGCTTTTTCAGCAGACAATAGCTTGCGTTTAAAGTACACAAAATACGTGTATATTCTATGCTGAAAAATATTTGAAAGAACGGGTGATACCTCTAGCATTACGTATCTGATGCCCTAAAATCCGTGAGCTATTTTTTTTCTTTTGGTAGACGGGAAATGTCTCGTTCTGGTTCAACAGGTGTACCGTCTTAAGAATTTTAATATCTAGTATTGGTAATTCAATTGCTGTCAATATTATAGGTATAGGTCCCATCTTAATATTGTCATTTTCAAAGGTTGTGCTGTTCTATATAGTTCTTTTGAGTAGCTATTCTAAATTTCCTTTATCAATAAGAGGAGGAAATATTGCAATGCATTCGATCAAACACTTTAAAATAAAAGTTATCAAGCAAAATACCAGTATAATCCTAATTTATCATATAGCATCATACAAATTCGGAAATCTAACATACGAAAAATGCTACGTTAAAAATGTTTTGGGCTGTATATACTTAAATAAACTATGCGGAAAATCCTTTAAACTCAGAATATTAGTTTCAGTTTTGATATAATGCATATGTCAAAGATTGCTGGGATAATGGTTTAATAAAAATAAAGCAGCCAGTAAAGAAAATTGAAAGAACTCAAATGATATGAGAACTGCCAAAATTCGATAACGGTGGAACCAAAACGACACAAATTATGTTCTGAAAAAAAAGAATTATGGAATATATATATATATATATATATATATATATATATATATATATATACCAGTTTGTGAGCATTATATGTACTGCAAGAAACATTACTCATTACTTTAATATAGTTACAAGATATATATGAAATCGAATAAGGTGTATTTATCTGAAGTGAATGGTTAGCTAGAAAATATACCCTATGGGAGAGCATTTCATATAATTATGAAAAATTGAAATAGGTCTATATACATAAGTATGTATCGCATACAGCAATAGTTATTTATGGATTACAAAGGACATATCATAAATTAAATATGATTTATTTAAAACTAGATTTAAACTTAGATTGTATATTTGTACTTTTAAAGAATATTTCTATTCTTAACCTCAAACGTTATTATATAATGTGTCTCGACTCATACAGACTCAATCGATTTAAAGTATGTAAGACGGTAGTTGAAGAGCATCATATTGTAGAATGGAGATTACAATGTTGTTCTTAGTTTCTGCCAGGATTTGGTTATTTAGCCTATACTGTCATATCAGCAAAGAAAAAAAAAGAATGATTTAGATGCTATGAAATTTGACTCGAAACAAAATATTGCAACAGTACAAATTTCCATATAATGGACAATGCTTTAAACGGAACACTGCAAGGAATTAGGTTATAGAATACTATTTTGATATTATTCTATTGTTAACAGGATTAAGATTTTTGACGAACAACATTAAGATGCTCTAAAAGAGACAGAAGCCATTGAAAATAATTCAAGATCTCTTATCACAATTACTCCGAGAAAAAAAACATGAGACAAGTTTTTATCATTGAACAGTACTAGTAAACTAATACATCATGTTGAATTAAGAACTGTACTGAAAATCCTGTAGCTGCGTAAGTGTTATTTTCACATTATCAGTCCAGTAAAGATAAATAAGGCTAAGGAGAAGGTGGGGAAGCAAGGATCAGGCGGCACAAACTAAGGATGCTCCAGGGAGAAGATTGCAAACGATTAGGCCGAATGGCAGGACAGAGTGTGGGCGCACTCGGGTCAATATCTTTCATAATAGTTTCCCGAGAAAAAAAGGATTAACGCTACTTTTACGGTGAAAGGTGATGGCAGTGAAGCAATTGGTGCAGTAACCTGGCTATATAGTAACTGTTATGTTTGAATCTATTAAAATTCTAATACTAACGAGAGGATAATTACGACCAGAATTAACTCCGGAAACTTCTTAGTACATAAATGAAACCAAGTCTCTCAAGCCACTTCTCTTTCTTCTCGACAATTTTCTTCAACTTCCTCACTTTTACGCGACTTTCACCATAATACCCAAAATTAAGCATCCCCTATTTGAAATATATATTTTTTAGCTGACCATTCGACGATAAGCGCCCTCGACCTCGCCAGCGATATTCTATAAGTACGTTTTTACCGAATCGTCCCGCATAGCGTATCGTCATCGTCGTCATCATCATCATCATCATACGCGTATAATACAAAAAATTCCATCCCCTTTTCGCGCCAGCTACGACAGCGCCGACTCGCCCAATCACCATCACCATCACCAGCACCATCACGGCGGGCGCCACATGAACGGCCACGGTCACTCGTCACCCGGTGGCGGCCTTCACAGGGACGGCTACGGTGGCAGCGCCCACTCCTCGCCCCTGAATCACAGCTACAACAACGACGGCTCCTATCAGTACGGTAGATTCGACGCGAGCGCCCTGCACATTGCCCACGCCCTCAAGCAGACCGAGCTGCAGAAGGGCTACAGCAAGGCGCGCGAGAAACCGATCGACTTCTATTTGGTGAGTGCGGACTTTCTTTTGTTACTTTTTTTTCTTCTTTTAGTTTGTTTATCTATTAATGATTTTTTTAAGCTAGGTGATCGGAAATAGTTTGAATAATTCCATGGAAACAGAATTAGTCTTCGTACCTCGGTATTAAATACAGTAATGCATAGACAATACTTAAAATTAAAATAAATACTGTAAAAATATTTTTTCTGAAAAGTTTATTTACCGATTCGTCGTAGAAAAGAAATAATAATTTTTTATAATATAAAAAAAAGTTTTGATAAAACTTTTATGAACCAGAGTCAAAAATGAAACTTTCGAATATTTAAATGTATATCATAAACTACGCACGCATATAATTCGAATAAACTTATCCCTCGTTAAAAAAAAAAAACATCTATTTTTATTAGAGGAAATGCAATAATAAAAAAATAATAATAACTCGACAGTAGGTGCATGGCCGCGCTAATTAATATATCCTATGGAAAACTATAAAAGACACGAGAGCACGTAATAATTCCATACGAGTGAAATTAATAGAAGATTTCTTGTTGGCGCTTGAAAAACAGTAAATCGACAGCTCAAAACTCATCAATCCCATTATGATCTTTCAACCCCGTGAAAGCTGCGGTCGATGTCTCACATCACGGCGAATATTCATTATTCCCGCGGCGTCGCGTCCGTTCCGTAAAAAGAGAATCGATTAGCGCGCGCGATGCGCGTCGAATAAAGGAAAAAGTCGACCGACGCGAATAGGGGCGGGGGGGGGAGGAGGAGACAATAATTGGAAATCAACACGGGGAAAGTGTCATACTTCCGCGCGAAACGTGAATAATTCCCTCTGGGATGCAATTGGAAAATGCTTTTCGACCCGCTTCCATCGTTGGATGACAAAAGGTTTAGCCTTTGAAATACGAGGCTCGTTTATCCAGAGAGATAGAGAGGGAGAGAGGAGGGGGATGTAGAAACTAATTTTTTATTAAGTAGGCATTAAAATTATACATTCTTGGTCCATTCCACGATGGCGATCAAACGTGGGCGAAAAAAAAATACTATGCGAGAAATCCATTTAAATTTCACGGAATTAAATATTTCTTTTTTTTTCATATATTAATACGGTAAATCGGCGAGGGAAAAAAAAAACTTAATTAAACTGGTTTTTTGTTTGGGAGGTTGAAAAAAAAATCATTGATTTAGCTTTCTATCGCGATTTATGGACTGTATATGTTACCTTTAGATTATTTTTGTTGCGCGTTTTGAAACCTGAACGATAGCGGAAACTGTGAAAGCATATATTTGAGTATATATATATATATATATATATATATATATATATATATATATAATTTTATAATCCAATTTATGCCATATCGTCTGTGATAGTATTTTGGGAGGTGGAGAAGATCCTAATTAATATATAATACTGATAATAATAAAGATATGGCGTGGGAAAATTTTCCAAGATTTCTTGTATCATTTTAATTCGAATGAGAGAAATAGTTGCATTGATTATATACAGTCATAAATAGAACGGTTGCATCTCGTAATATCCGTATTTGCAATTGAATATAAATTCTTTGAGTATGGAAAAAATCTGTAGAAAAAAAATTCAGGTTGGTGTAATGGAAAATTTTTCTTCGAAAAGTTACTTTTGCAAAAATTTAATAAAAACAAATATTTTTACGTAATATGCAGGCAGTAAAAATATCAAAAAACCTTTTTCTAACATAAATAATTAAAATAATTTTCCATCTATATTCATTGGCCTGTAGTAAAGAATTGTATAACAGTGTATACACGTATCTACGGGAAAATAAAAAAATTCGAATCATCTATACTTACAAAAAAAATTTAACGAAAAAATGATCGAACAGGCAATAATTCATTCCGCGAGCTTGATTCGGATGTAATTGCGATTGTAGCTCTATAGGTTGAGCGTATTTACTGATTTAATCATGTTCTGTATAAGCCTATAGAAATTCGAATACCTGTATTTACATAATATAATTAAATTCGTACGGTATCGAAGCAAAACCAGTCGATATCCCAACATATTCAATAGATTTAACAAAATGTTGCAGGTATAAAAATCAAACAGTATTATCTTCCTCTTTTTTTTTTTTTAATATTCTTTTTCTCTGGCCTCTTTTTCTCTGATCGCTCAGATGCGCAAATTATTAACAATATTATATAAATTACCTGTATACTCGGACGTTTAATGTAATGTAATAAGACTCGCCATCTCCCCTTACGCCCAAAGCAGGCCGTTATACTCGGTTTATAAGCATCTCGTTAGTTTACCGCATTCGTATAACGAGGCGAGCGTCACGCGCTACTTGTATGTATGTGCGTTCGTACCGTAATATATATATATATATATATATATATATATATATATATATATATATATATATAAAGCGTGAGATAAGATGCATAGTACATATAATGTGTATATACGACAAAAAAGGCGCGTCGCTATATCAATACAGTCGGCTTTCCTTCCGTCTGCACACGTGCGCCGTCGATTTTATCGTATTTACTCTTTTCTTTCCAACGCACATTTTTTGCTTTATATCTATATAAAACATAAGCACAAATCGTTCTAAGGAGAAAATTATGTTATGATATACATATATATCACATTTGCTTAATATGGTAATAGTAATAATCTACAATATACAATAGTGTACAATAAAAAGAACAATAAATTTACAATGAATAGGGCATTGATGTAGTATAGATCTCGAGATTTACAATTGGCAAACATTGAAGAAGAAAAAAATGTTCAGAGCTCTTATATATATATATATATATATATATATATATATATATATATATATATATTCGAACTGTCATTGTGAGTGATTAATCAAATCTTATATTTCTGTTCAAAGTAGAAGAGTAGATGGTATACCTATAAAATAGATATCTATATTATTAACTTTCTATAATCAACCTGCATACAATACACGAAATAATCGAATAAACGATTTTTATTGCATGTTTTTCTTTTTTTCCTTGAATTATAGAAGAAATTTTTAAACTCAAAATCTTCTCCAGGCTTAAAATAATATATAGTCTTACTATCAATTGAAATTGTTGACCTGGACTCTCGACAAATTTAGCCTTTCATAAATAATTAGCAAGATGTGTCTTAACAGGACGAATAATTTAATATAATTTCTACAATCTCATATAAAACTAAAACTTTATTTCGAAAAATCAATCGTGGGAACTTCGGACTACTAAGATGGTCTACTCATTTAATTTACACTTTTATATTATATATACACTATTTTATATATAATATATATATATATATATATATATATATATATATATATATATATATATATGAAATCAGTTAGACGTATATAGTGGAATACTTGTAGGCAAGGCGCGCCGATGCTTAGAAGGGGAACTTTAGATTCTATACACCTGCTTCGAGGCACGTTTCGCTGTTCCGTTTTCTTTTCCGATTGTATCATTACAAATGATCTGTACGTATATAACAAGCGTAACAAGTGCTGTATATCATTCGTGCTTACCATATATATATATATATATATATATATATATATATATATATATATATGCATATATATATATAATATATATAACTATTGAGAACGTTAACTTTCTTGGGCAGGAATTTCGGTAGCATTTGTATATACGACGTTGATTCGAATTTTAAATGAGAATCTACGTTTCAACCCATTTTCATATACGTTTCAGCTTATCAAACAATTTCGAATGACGCGAGATATATAAATGTGCACTCCGTCTAATGAATATTCATCAACAGATAATATTTATTACTATATATACGTAAAAACTCAATACTGTAAAATGCCTTCTGTTTCAATCTTATTACACAGTATAATTTTGTAACATAAGAGTATAATACATAAATTCTCTCGCCAGGTTATTCCGCGCGCATATCTCATATGTATATATATATATATATATATATATATATATATATATATATATATATATATCGCTCGCGAGATTTTATAAAATGTAACGGTCAGTCTTTCTTCCGATGCGCCTACGCAACGTGGCAACCAATTCACAATACACCGCGGGGATGGTGGAATAATAATTTAATTCGCGCTAGGCAAGAAAAAAAAGATCAAAGAGACAAATCTACCTCGACAATTTTTGAAAGCGTCGATTCGTTTCTTTTCTTTTTCTCAATGACTATAAACGTATTTTCGCGGACGTTGAACCGATACTCTTATAACTCTCTCGATAATTGCCGGTAGTTTGCCTTGAATGATTTGGAATTCTGAGTGTGTGTACGCGTGTATGTGTGTTCGGTCTGTTTTTTTTTTTTATTCTAGCGTTCGGATATTATACAGTTTACGTCTTTTGCAAAATCGCTGCTTTCCTGTACTTAAGATTTTCTAAAATACATGATACTTTCTTGCAATGATCTTTTAGATGCACTTTTTCTACACAGTTTTACACGATAAATTTGCACTTATAATGTCTGTACTTTCGAGAAATGGCGTTCAATCGTTTTGCGAAGGTATACAATTTACAATAAATGGAATGTAATTTAATCATTCGCAATAAATAACGTGAATGTTGACATTGAGGCGTTCGGGCTTTTATCGATAAAAAACGTGCAACGATACGACGATACAGCAAGAGTAATATAGTTACATTTTTCGACACGCGTGTGTGACGGTTGATTTTTCAAACTCGCGAGAGACAGGTGTTTAAATGCCGAGCGAAACGCGAGGGAACAAAGACTTTCGTGTGCTAGAAACAAAAAACAGCTAAAAACTCCCAACTTTCGCTATTAGTGTCAAAACTACATTTTATAGATCACGGTAGCCGCAAAAAGTCGAGATTTTGAGGTTAGAATGATGTAGAAAGGATCATTTTTGTCAAAAATTATACATAATATTGCAACTTATATGGGAGTTTCAAGCATCTGAGACACAAAATCTATTTGGATTTCTGGCAAAATTAGAAAATCATTAGCTATTTGTCGAGCTGTGCTAAAATACAAGGATATATAAATTAACGTTGTGAAGCAATTTATTATAACTAAATTCGGAACGTGTATACCTAGGATATGTGTCGGTCTCGTCAATTATAAGCCTACAAGCCGATATATTCCCATTTCAATTGTATCTTTCTCAATTTGTCTTTTGCGCGACTGCAATGGTCATTCTAACGTGTAATATAAATCACGTGCAGGTTCTGTTATTCTTGGCGATATGTCTGGAAATATATATAATTGTTCTATATTGCGTGTTCAGGTACGATTGTCCTGTAGGGCGAAATTTTACATTTGAGTTATAATAGTTTTTTCGTAATTTCTATTTCTACTCCGGATATCTCATTCGGATCGAAAAAAAAACAGACAATTGTCTAGTTTCTTTGAACAAGATGTCTCATTTTCATTTACACACTCAAACATCTCGAAAAGAAAATCGTTTATGAAAAAAAACTCAAGTTATTCATTTCCAGAAAACCAAAAGGTCTATTTAATTAACTGCCCAATTTGCAGTCCAAATCCATAACGAGGCACCGTTGAGTCAAGATCTGTTGAAATCCTGCGGGTTAAAATACCGTTCAGCCAATTTTGCTAAGACCCTCCTTCGTATCTGTTCTCATTTTTGGTAGCTAATTCGGTTCTTCCAATGCTAATGTACCCCGAATAAGAAGCAAAGTTACGATGGAAAATATGTAAGGAAAAAAAATCTTCAATGAAATCCAACAAGCTATACGTACAAATGAAATATTCTCCGGTACACGGTGTTGGATGTAAGACTTTTATTTCTGATACAAGTCAAAATGACTCTTAAGGGCAAAGAAGGCCATGAGTATCATTCCCCTAGCTATCACGTCTCACTAAGGCTCCCGGCTCAAAGTTGGGTCAATTACAGTATATTTTGAATTTCGTGAAAGTTTTTTTTTCTTAAATATAGCATACCAGGTCCGAAAGAGGATATTGAAAAGAATGTCGTGTACAAATTTGACGTTCAAATCTTGGCCAAAAAAAAGGGAAAAAATAGAAATTCCTGTTTAAAAAGCCAAAGTATAGACTTTAGTTTTAGGAAGCCCTTATTAAGGCCTCTGAGCCGACAATTGAATCCGATACATCTCTGTAGGTAGTGATCTTCCAGGGAGTAAAGAATACGTATTAAGATGTTCAATAATAACAATAAGAAATTCGATTTTGCAGGTCTATGTTGCCTTTTTGCCTCTCTCTCTCTTTCTCTCTGCCTCTCTAACCGATATCTAATCCCCGTCCCTCTTTGTTCACTTCCCTTTTTTATGCAACCGCGACAACCGATCAGCGACTATCGCAGCTTACTTCGATCACTCTGCCAAGGTCTTTTGGGCATTTTTCCTCCCAAAACTACGTATAGTTTTTGAGATATTTCAATGTGCAAACACGGTACGAATATTTAATACGCGATCCATCAGCGCAATTCTTTGCAAGCATTATCTTATATTAATCGTATAGAGATGAAGAGAAGAGAGAATTTCGGCTTCACTCATATATATACGGGCTTCAGCATTCGATGATCAAGAATATTTCCGCTATTCAGGTAAATGGGAATCGCATCCAATAAATTGGTCGATAAAACACACACACGTGCTATGCGAAAGCTGCAGCCGCGCCTCCAGTTCACTATAGGATATATATATATATATATATATATATATATATATATATATATATAAACAGCGCTTTAAAACCAATCTCAACGCGCTCCGCGGTCACCGCCACGAGCAACGGTGTATATCCTTATAACTGACAATCTCGTCCTTATGGTCTCGATTCGTTCAAACCCAATTATAACGATCGCGGGAAGTATATTAGCGTTATAGCGCCAACATGTGTGCCCGAGCAGCCGTATATATATATATATATATATATATATATATATATATATATATATATATATTTATATAATAAAAGACGACGTCGACGCGCTCCGTACGCAGCGTGGGTAACTTTGTTTCAGAAATCGATTTTATGTACGGATCAACGCGTCGGACTTCGCTGTTTTCGTTAAACGATCCAGTACGCGAGCGACGCGAGAGCCCTATGGGATTGTCTTCGATTCTACACGAATGAATATGAATAGGCGAAAATAGATAAAGGAGCTAATGAATAATAAGAGAGAAACGTGTTAGGGATATATAAGGGAGAATCTCATCGTTCCGCGCGCAGTTCTTGTGTATACGATATTGTAACTAAATTTATAAGTATACACATATATGTATACCAGACCCAGCCTGTGTATTTTCCATGAGGCGGAACACACACACACACACACACACACACACACACACACACACACACACACACACACACCATCGGTGCAAGCGGTATGTACATTACGAAACCTGCGGCGCGCGATCGCATTTTTCTATCGCTCGCACCGCGGAGCCGCGCAACAACACGACCCGACACTGCGATATACATGCAGGTTTATACACACACGCACATACACGCGCGCGTGCACACATCGAACAGATAAATGGATATACCAGGTGTAATGTTGTGCCAGAATACATTGTTTTCTTCATTTTTACCCTGTGTACATATGTGTACATATATTACATACCACGTTTCTTGAAATTGAAGCTGACCGCGTGAAGCCACGAGCGTTCAATTTACTTATATATATATATATATATATATATATATATATATATATATATATATATATATGTTTTTTCTCCCGAGCGGCGACCCAATTGAATAAATTGTGATTTCCACACACGCATATACACACACAGACATACATACACAAATCAGCAATTCCATATCCACCGGCCTATCTAAATATCTCGAAAATGAACCTTTTCATTTTCTCCAATTTTGGCACGGATTATATTTAGTACGTTTACTTTCGTATCAAACTGAATAATATAATCTCTGATTAATCATTGAGTTTTTTTACTTTAAAAACGGTATACCTGGAAAACGGGTAAAAAAAATATATGATATTTTTGAGATGTTTTTTTAATAGCAAAAAATGAAGAGATTCTGAAAAAAAATCGAGACGAAAGTGAACATTTTAAAAGTTATTTGTGCCGAATTTTATGAAATTTTCAAGATACGTTTTTGTGATATTTAACTGTTAGCTCTCCCGATCGCGATGGAATTACCGATATCCATTTTCTTAATCAGGACTCGCGCAATGTTTCGCGACTTTCCGTCACTTTGAATTATTTCGAATTGACTGGCTCGCGATCACACTCGCAGCTTGAAAAGTTCGTCATAGATATTTTTACAAGTCTCGACGCGAAAGATGCCCCAAAAATGCTATATACACCAGGCTCTTTGAGAAAAGAAAAATTAAAAAATGGACGAACGCGTGCCGCAGTTGCTTTACGTGGAAGAATCGTGCCGATGGAAGCAGCACTGACAAACGTCAAATTGTCGATTTCGAATTGGATGGCTTCGACAGCTGACCGACATTCGCATGGTGTCACGAAAGCTGCTTAATTTAAACGTTCGCTTTTCATCGTTTATTTTGTTTCTGGCACCGAATGGATTTTTCATATTATCGATCTACATGAATGATTTGTAATTGATTACCTTCGTAAGTTTTGTACAATCTGCACTTATTTAAATGCACACCGTATCATAGCGAAACGTCACAGGTGAAAAAAGGATAGCAGACGATTTGCATATAATGTTTTACAATGACAAAAGTTTTATCGACTATAATTTCTGATCGACGTCAATGTTTCGTTACCGTCCCGCGGTTGACTCGGCCAATCTAATTTGTACGATTACGTATTGATTCAGGAGTGATAGAGTTCATTACCGGATAGTGGGTGAATAATAACAGTCTCGTGCGACGAATGCTTAAATTACTGGGTGAACATATTTCGTTGTAGAGAGTAAAGTTTTATTCAGTTTTGAAACTGAGAAAAATTGTACGCAGTGTATCCTTACCATATACGTTACGGTACATCGCCCCCCGTGGGACAACTTGCATTGTCGACATTCTAAGGCTCATTGTTAAGCAATCAGATATATTTTCACTCGTTTGAAATAATTATAAGTTACTTTGAAATTTAGTTTAAAGTCTAATCACACTCATAAATCGTTAGAAATCGCTTGAAATCAGTCGATAAAGTATTGAAAATTGGCGTAAATCGTGGGAAATTACTTGTAATCTACGTGCGAGCCGTATTGGAAAACGCGAAATCATTCGCGATTAGATTTTCAACGACAATATCGCCACCTCTACGAAATTCCGCGATCGCTCATTGTCCCTCCCCTCACCCCTCTCCCCTCCCCCCGGGTTGCTGCTCTCCTCGTCACCTCGCCGAGGGTACGGAGGAGGGGGGGGGGACTGAGTGGAATAAATGACCATTCGGTCGCGGCATACGTGCGCTCGTTTATTATGCATGCCCTTTCAAAATCCGGAACGCGCGCGAGGCGCGCGTCGCACGGGGAACCCCGCGTATACACGGAGAGCTCTCGGTCGGAGAGAAATTCCATCATCGGTGTATAGCGCCAGCTGCAGCGCGCTCGCGCTCGTATATATATATATATATATATATATATATATATATATATATATATATACACCTGGCAAGGAGGCGCACGGTATACACAGCGAACTAGTGCACCGGGTTAACGGCGCGACGCGCGCATTTATATATACATATACATATATATATACTGTGGGCGAGGAAAGTGCCATGCCGCACCAGGTCTGAGCGAAAGAGAGATCTCTCTCTTATATATATATATATATATATATATATATATATATATATATACATACACATATATAGTCAGTGCTTAGCGGGGCACTCCTTTCTTTTTATTTTTTTTTTATTCTTTCTTTGGAACTCCGCACCGTGCCGATGAAAAAGCCGTTGCGCGACTCGCTTTATTTGCGCTTGAAAATCGCTTTAGCCGCGCGCATTATGTGTACGGGAATTCGTTTTGTTATGTCGCCGCTCGAATAGCGGAGACTATTATATATATATATATAATCTACACGTGCGTGTTGATTTAAGAGAACGTCGCGGGCGCTCTTTGTCGGGGCTTCCGTCTTTTTAAAATTACAAAGAATATACTGTGATGTAAAATGTAATTACTTTCTTTTCGTTTCTTTTCTTTTTATACGATTTCTTTATGAAAAATAAATCTTTGTATTTCTGGGTTAAAGATTATCAATCAAGTGAAACAGATGAATGGGATATATTCGCTTATTGTGATACATTATAATTATCGATATAATGATTTGTTTTGATATTTTTTTGATTTAACGACGATTTATATTATATAATTAAATTTTATTATTCAGTTTTACATAAAATAGATTATAAAATAACGGATAACAAGTTCAATGTAAATTTATTACCGACAAAGAAAAACTAAAACAATTTTTTAAAAGATTTTTTTAACCGTTTTTATTTAACTAGGGTCAAAACTTTTATCAATGTACTTATCAAGAACAATTATATAACTCTGATTCTCTTGCATAAACGGCAAAATATTTTATCTGGAAATAAAGGAACATCTCGGTGCTGTCATAAATCATAAATGTTTCGTGTAAAGTCTGCAGGGTCAGTCTGAGCTTATCTGACAATGATCTTGAAAATGACCTTGATTATCACCTTGAAATCGATCATTGGCTAAGGCATCTCTGTATTTAAAAAATTTTTCAATCGCTCGCCCTTACTTTTGACCCGCGCAAAGAATAGGACTCGAATAAATTTTAAATTCAGATACGAATTCGGATTACAGGCCAGGCTCGAGTCAAATTATCTGACGGACAGAGCAGAATTAATGCACAAGGAGTGATAATTTCCGGGATTCTTGAATTGAAACGTCCTCGAACTAGGATATCTTAATTCTGATATTTTTGACGAGCATCTCGTTTCCCGAGCGCGCGGCCTTCGCCCGCGACGTGCTCCAACGCGTACGTTTGAACTTGAATAAAATTTCAGCTCCCCGCCTAACGGGTGTCGGAATGAAGCGTCCCGTTTAAAATTCCGAAGTCGTCCTTCAATTGGCCGTGAAGCTGTAAATCAAGGTAATTCTCAGATATCCTCTCCGCGCGACCTGCAATTTTCGCTCGAAATCTTTTGCGAATTGTTGATGATCCGACAGAGGAACGCATAGAGATGCCTCGTGATAAATGACTCGGGTCGCGGGTATGGCGATATTTGTTTGATTTACACTGAAATATCTTTGAATTGTAGTCTGAAATATCTTTAGAATGTGTCCTCATAAAAATTGCAAGAATTTCCATGCCCATACAATCGGTCGTCACTCTTCGCTAAGTTTCCTAATTATAAACGAAACGCCGTTTAGTATCTGCTCGTTCGAAATACTCGGTAAAAATACCGGTCTTTGGTCGTTCAAAGATGCATGACCAGTTGTTGACAGTTTTTGTTCGTTCATTGATCTTTTGGCCAATAATTGGTAATGAAAAAAATTCTCGTTACTTTTCATTAACGATCAATTTAATGATTAACAGTTCTCTTATTTTTGGTTGAAGTCATTGGGCTCACATTGCAATGTTCCGCTATTTTGAATCTAGAGTTTTGCCGAACTACCGAGTACTATTTGGGCATTTTTGCTTAGACACTTTTTCGGCTTAAAAATGGTCATTAATTATTATTACTGGTCGTTATGAATCAAATCAATACTTGTCTTTAAGAGCGTACAAAATTTTACCTTTGTAAGGATTAAAAAAAAAGGAATAGTTTAACCAAATGAGAATCGCAAGTTTTGTAAAGTAAATTAAGAATACCTAAAAAATGTTTCTTGTACAACTAGTGTATATTCTTAACTAAATAACCAAAAAAACACTGAAACTGATAATTGTTTCCAGAGTATTGGTAAAGTTTGAGAATCAGTAAAAAAAGTATCGCCGACTTTTTTCGCCGGATCCTCGCCATACCGCATCGTTTCCTTCGTCAAAGAGCAGTAATAAAGAAAGCTCCGTCGTGACACGCGAGCCACACCGTCGACGATATCCCTTCTCTATTACTCGTGTCACTTGGCTATGATTCGAGATAAAAAACAAATAAAAAAATAAAAAAAATTAAGGCGAAGATAAGAAAATCATTGTGCGCAGCGCTCTTCGCGCTCAATCATGAGGTAGCGATCGTTATTATCAGCAACATAATGGGCCGTCCCACAAAACTTGACCGACAAAATCGTCGACGACGGAAGAAGAAAGACTTTTAAATGCGCCAAGAGGGGGAGAGCATTATGTATAAACCAGCTGATCCGCCTCACATGTCACGTTCGTGTGCCTGTATATATATATATATATATATATATATATATATATATATATATATATATACATATCGCGCAGAACTGCGTACGCACATCAGGTGTCGCACACTTATCCACTCTCTCGTGCGATCAGCTTTTCCTACGCGCGTATTTGGGATGCACGCTGAATCCGCATAAACGACGACTCGCTCATTCCTCAATATATATATATATAAAAACTAGTTGATGGAGAGGATCGCGTGCGCATGTTGGATCATTAATTGCGCACGGTACACATGGCGCTCGTTTACCATCCCGACTGGCGAACCCTTTTGTCTGAAGCGACTTTCTCCGCAGAAAATTCATTAACATCCTCTTCTTCCGGATACTTTAGATATTATATATATATATATATATATATATATATATATATATATGTTTATGTTTATGTTTATGTTTATGTTACATATATCATCGCTCGATTTTTTTTCTCCATTATATCGCATTGTTCACGTATCTCATAAAAGCAGCGCTGCACGTTTTTCCACGTACTTCCACGTACTTCCGCCTCCCGATTTTTCTCTTTTTTCTAATTTGCTCGCCCTTTCCCCCGTCCCTTCCCGCCTGCCTGCCTGTCCTGATTTTCGATTTTAATTTTGGGACTATAGTCAAACGGGAAGCAAATTTCTCGATTGTAAAATACACGATGTAAAAATTTTAAAGACTTCAGAAATTCAGGGATATTTATTAATAAATTTGGCAATGACGCCATTATATTATATTAGAGGTATTTATAATTAAAAAACACTAGGCGAAATTTAAACATCCGAATGAAAAAATATACGTACTTCTTAAGAGTTTAATAAAATCATTAGCCTAAAAAAAGAAAAACGAATTATATTATAATTCGTTCGATTCTACAAAATAATGAACACGACAACAGACATACGCGCTCATGCGTATGTATGTGTGTGTAAAATTTATTTTTAGATTTTCATGTTTTTTTTTTATTAGATTACCTCAAATTGCTGGTCATGAGATTAAAAAATTTTAAAGAAAGGGGAGTCTAAAAATCAGCCTCTATTCTCTTGTCCAATCTAACTTCCGGGCCAAGAGGGATAATTGAGGAAAACACGATAGAAGATAATCATTATTCTATGCGTTCTATGAATTTATCCCAGATCAATATCTCAAGAATAGAAAACTACCCCTGAAAACGAATTTGAAGTCTCAAGTGACAATGAGCGTACATAACACATTAAGTAATTATTCACTTTATACTATTAAAATCGTAGCAGTATCAAAATCTAACAACTACGTCAGTCATTATTATCGCTCTAAATCCAAAAAGTCAAAAAATTACCTTTATCAGCGCGTTAATGGTAGTAATTCATGACTAAGCCAACGTTCACAAAAAGTTATGTACTACGTTCATGTAAAGGTATTTTCTCATTACAATAAAGAATCTTAAATGTCATTGCGGTGCAATACTCGAATCTCAAATTAATACCCCCCTTCCCCATTAAAGGGTGGAAAATGGTTGACAAACAAATATAAGAATAAAGAATAGTTTCTATAATTGTTTTACATTGTCGATAGAATTTTGGAAATAATTTCGTAAGACGAATGTGTTTTTATTTTATACTGCATTACCTCTACACCCTGAATCGAGAAAGTACCCTTCTTAGAAGGGGAACTTTATTCATGTGTAGGATGGCAATTTTTTTTTTTGTACGCGCGTACAATCGTAGTGACATCGGTTCATAAAAAATGTCCGTCATTTCTACTCTTAATCAGGATGACTTCAGCCTTGAAAAATCACAAAATCAGCCTTACGATTTATGAAATAGTATTAAATCTTTTCTTTTTTTTTTATAATTCCAGTACGATACTTCCATCGCGATAAACTGACCCAATACTTCTCGATTATTAAACATTAATAAACGACTCCTAGAAAACGAATGAAATTCTTCTTAAATCGTTTATCTCTTTTTCGCGGGCAATTTTTCATTTCCCGAGGTCGATATAAGGAGGAAATTCACAGCAAATCTGGATACAGTATGGAATAACGATTATCTCTGATCGTACATCGTTCACTCGACCCTTTATAGTTCGGAAGTGATATTCAGATCCAAAATAAGGGCTGGTTTTCAGAGTTGTAATCGGACTTTCGTTAATAAATAATAAAGTCGAAAAACTATCGATGTAAATAAAAAAAAAAAACTTTTTTCTTAAACAAGAAAAATGGAGAAAATCCTAAAGTTTGAACATTGTTACTTCTCCCTTTTTTGGAAATAAATAATAAATATATTTATCGATTAAACAAAAAATCAATCAACTTAAATATATATAGCCAAAGCTTAAGATTTTTTGTTCCTCCTATATACATAATCATATAAGACTTTATTTACCGAACGTAATCATCGCTATTCACTGTTTCAAATAAAAAAAAAACACTCACACACACGCACAAAAAAAGAATAGCTCCGTCACTCTCAAGGAATTCTACCAGTTATAGTTAATTATAAGCCCATTCGGAATTGCGGTAAAAATTCTCCGAGCACCGTTCGCTTTACAAAAGAGACGTGCCAAATTATAATAGATCTTCGAAACTAAGAAGAAGAGGCAAAAAAAATGAAAGATTGCAAGTATGATAGGCACGATGTGGAAGCGGGCGCAAAAAACTCGAATTCCTTCGATCTTGTAAGGAGGTGGCAACAACAACAAAAAAAAAGAGAGACAAAAAGAAGCGAAGTCACATTTAGAATCCTATGTAATAAAAACTTTCTGAGCGAATAATTTAGCGCTGCCGTTGTATTTATGCGATAAGTTTCTATACCGTCTGATTCCAGAGACGATGTTTGCGAGAGGGTGAAGAGGGGTGGGAGAAAAAAAAGAACGAGTACGGTGGAAATTCGTCGGAATAAACTTGACCGTAAATTCAAAGTCGATTCAGTGTTACGCATTTTCTATTCGTGCGTGTTTGTAGGTATGTAGGTATATATATGTGTATATATATATATATATATATATATATATATATATATATATAAATACTTATTACTATTTTACGATTGATTCGGCTTTTTTCTATACTCGATTAAAAGAGCAAAGTGTGCCAAGAATCTCATGCATTAAAAATTAAAGGATCGATGCGTCATATGTAGAAACTTTCGAGGTAAAAGAACGTCGAGTTGAAAGTATATATAAAATTCCTGCATATATATATATATATATATATATATATATATATATATATTTGTTAAATTTGACTTTAAGATGATTTGATGAAATAAAAAACAAAAGAAAATTATTTCTTACCGTTAGATTGTCAAATAAGTAAAATAATAACTTGCATTAAAATGGTATTTTAAAATATCATTTATAGCCTTGTAAAGGACAGAAAAGAAATTGGCCAAAATGATTACGATTGGTAATGATGTTCAATTATATATATATATATATATATATATATATATATATATATATACTCCCATCGCTAAACTTTTAAAAAGACATAAATCACGGTCAAAAGTATAACAGTTGGAGATAATAAATGACGAGTATCGGAAACTCGCTACACCGCGAAAGCGCGTTATATTCTCCACTTTACACCTGAGTGCATCGTAAATATCTAACGTGTCGATATATATATATATATATATATATATATATATATATGTATAATACCTGTATCCCTGTACCAATAAATGTGTATACCGTAAGCTTCTCAATTTCGACGTAAAAAAGTAGCTTACTTTTATCGCGCCATTTCTGCAGCATCTGTATAAATATTTTTTTTCTCGAAAAATCCCTATACTCAATCCAAATATCAGATCAAAAAATCAGTCAATGTCGAGTACTTTTTACTAATATTCATTATATAGCAATCGTGCATAATTATGACATTTACTTTATTATATGGATTTGCATTCAGTTTTTCGACTTTCATTTAATAAAGCGTGTATTTACATTGGAATCTTGCAAATACATATACATGCCTGAAATTCAAAATTTATTTTTTAAAATAATATTTTTTAAAACTTTTATCTAGCGTGTACTTAAAATGTGATTAATCCTTGTCATCTAGAATCATTAATGTTTACGCAAATAATGATTCTGGACAATGGGATTCATCCAGCTGCACCAATAACTTTAACCTTGGTGCCAGCTTTCAAGGTCATTTAAAGGTTTCCGTCATTTACAGATAAAATGCCTATTTAAAATCTAGAATTGTAAAAAAAGAGAGGATAAAATTTTATGAAAGTCGACCAAAAGTGTTTATAACCGATAATAAACAAATTATAATTATTGACAATGGAAGTTAAATATTTTAAAGTAGAATCCTTTTTTAATGTATATAACTTTAATTGGTAAAATCTTACAAAAAAAACTACACATTATCGTACATAGATGCATATTCTCTATGGCCTCCAAAACATCACTGTGACCTCGAAATAACCTTGAATCTTGACCCTGAACACGAAGATTCGCGTTGTTGATACAGTCACATAGCTCCCCCACGGTTTTGACTAGCATTGTTTGACGAAGCAATTTTTTTCTATTCAGCTGAACAACGGGCGTAAAATTTTGGTGCGTTAATTAAAATGACCCAACCTCTAACTATCCAAAGATTATTCGCATTTTAATTTATACGCATTGAAATATTTCAAAACTAATCTTGCAGTAAATCATAAGGATTATTGTTCTAATGACTGAAGAGAAAATCCCGGAGAAATGAAAGTGTTATATCCGAATAACTGGGGTATTGAAATAGACGCAAAAGTGGCTTTAAAAAAAAAAAAAAAAAAAAAAAGAAAATTTTTGACACCTATCTGAAAATATTTCGAACCATCAAATTCAAACATTAAAAACAAATAGGGGCTACTATTGAAACAAAAGATAGATAGATATCAATCTAGTTCCGTCAAGGGTCGTTTGTTCAAAATTGGATCGTTTATTCGGATAGCTCCTCTTTTGTCTTCCTATATAAGATTACTCGACTATTTCCTTAAACCGTTTAGTTTTCGAGTCCTTCCAGTACGCATATAAGTTTAAATGGGACAATCTGTGTATACAATTGAGAAAAATGGCTGAAAGTTAAATTTCCTAATTTTGAACAAACCCAATATATATATATGTATAATACAACCAATATATATATATGTATAATACAGCATTTTTCACATCCGTTTCATCGGCCCTGTGTCCACACCCCCCACCCCCAAACGTATACGTAAATATAGTATGGAATCTATCCGAATCAACCTTGATCTTATATACACGATCTGTATATGTATATGTATATGTACGCGCGCGCGCGCACACACACACACATACACACACACAAAACATAACAGGAGCCATGAAAAGTCATGCATCCATAAACCAACACGGTCGAGGAGAGGCCACGCGTGATTTAATACTTCGGCTGTACACGCGCAAAAATTTAGTTGATAAATGTTTAAGAGCGTATCGGCTCCTATAGATAAATCTTATTTTCGGACGCGCTATATAACATTTTTTATACAGAAATTTTGTGTGTGTGCGTGTGTGTGTGTATTGTTTAAGAATCGATTTAATATATATATATATATATATATATATATATATATATATATATATATTATGTATAGATCTTTAGTTAGGCGTGTGCAGGTTATTTTTCTCTCGTTTCAAAACAAAAACCTCAAGTTAGCTGAAACTATATATATATATATATACGTACACACCTGCAGCTCAAATTAACCCCAAGCACAACAATTCAATTAGCGCGCCGATAAAGCGCGCGAACCGAACATATTATTCGAACAATAACGCACCTCTCGCTCACATTCCCCGCCATCCTCTCTCTCACTTTGGTCTCTCTCTCTCTCTCTCTCTCTTCTCTCTCTCTCTCTCTCTCTCTATCTATCTTTCTTTTTCAGACAATAATATCCTCACGAAGCATATTCGCGCATCCTTCTTGCTTTCCCATGATGATGCGCAGATGTGCACGTGAGCTCGCGATGACTCGCAGGTAATATTTTTAATATATATATATATTGGGTTGAAGAAGAAAATCCTGCAGCCTGCAGCAGGTTCGTTCATTCGCGGACTATATACAGTATAAGTATGTGTTGTGTCCATGTGTGTATACATGTTCGCGCGCGTGCGCTCGCCAAGCGTGGCGCTTCGCCGCTCGTCATGCCCCAATTCTTATTCTGCGCTCGAGAAAAAAAGTGGAAATGTATATATATATATATATATATATATATATATATATATATATATATATATATATACAGAGAGAGGCAGAGAGACGAGATGAGACCGTATGTGTACTAAACAGAGAATATATAAGGCGATAGTCTATAAGGAATAGGAAGAGGAACAGTGAGAGAATTAAGGATACGCGGCCGCTTGTTTCTATTTATATATAAATAGATAGTGTAACGCTATATTAATTGGCTTTCAAATCATCGTGTATATAAATAATATCGCGCCATGGAAATCGTCGTTTTCTTTACGTCTTTATCCAGCGCGCATCACGTTGCGTATAATGCGCAAGAGCAACGGTACGAGAACGGACGAAAAATGCGGCTCTTCGTCCTGGAGTTTGGAAAAAAAAACTTCGAAATGGGGTTAAGATAAGGATACATCAATAACAAAAAAAAAAAAAAAAAAAAAACAGGAGCACGAATTGATCCATTATATTGTACGTAAGGTTTCTTTTATTTTTATCTCTCTCTCTCTCTCTCTCTCTCTTCCCTCCTTTTAACGCACGCTCGTGAGCGCGCAACGCATCAGAATCGCGAAAAAGTATGCCCTCTTCGCCTGTTTTACGAGGAGACGGTTGAAGGGGGAAAATTTTAAGTTCGACGGTCGCGCAGTTAAAAATTTTTAGCGATTCTTCCTTGTTTTTTTTTCTTTTACAATGATTTATTTTATGATGAACGAGAGCGCGACCTCGTGCGCAGAGGCTTTGGAAGATCCTTATATATATATATATATATATATATATATATATATATACACCAATACACCTCTAGATGAGCCTCTTGACGGAGAAATAAATAATGTATACAGTATGGGGAGCGCTTTCTCATATATATGACACGTGCAAAGAATTTTCTCGCATACATATAGTATGTATAAGAAATTGGTAAAAATGCGCGGTCTGTATACAGGGTGTTCTGATTTTTTTTTTTGGGTCAATCGAATAGAGGCTTTGGGTTTGACCTTGATAGTTATTTTGAAGGTGATTCACGTTTAACGCAGTTGTCCCAAATGGGAAACTATACAATCATACAATGTTTGAATCATACAAATTCGGACAAGGAGGACAAAAATTTATACATACGTGCACCTATCATATCCATATAGGTTTTTTTGGTTGGGGTATTTTACTTGCTATTAGAATCTGACAGCCTGTTGATCGTAATGTTATATATATATAACATTACCTACACTTATTAACCTACGCATCTGCGAGCTGCCTATATACTAAAGTATATATCACTCCAATTGATAATCAAACTGAAAAAAAAAACTGTGCGCATTTTCTTTCCTTACCTGCCGTTTGACGTGAAATTTTGATTCTCTTTCTGCCTCCCTGGTAAGAGCTAAGAGGGTTCTCATTCGAAGAAAAACGAACCACGTTGACCTTGAAGGAACTTGGAAAAATATGATTTTTAAGATCAACGTCAAGGTGAATCAACTAATCCATTGCCTCGGCAAGAAAAAACCAATAACTTTCGTCCCGAGGCAATTATTGAGAATTTTTTGTTGAAAAATTGGTTAATCTACATGCTTTTGAAAATGGTTCAGAATACGACTATACATAGGTGTATATATATATATATGTATATATGTATGTATGTATGTATGTATGTATGTATGTATGTATGTATGTATGTATGTATGTATGTAAATATGCACGTATTATACGCTCGTCCGCGTGCGCTGGAGCAACTTAGAGCGCGAGGATCCACGATGCACAGGGAGGTATTTGGAGCGAAGAGAAATAAAGAGAGAGCCTCTTTGTCGATGCAAGCAATTAAGTTTTCCTGCTATAGCTTGCGAATACCGCAATTTCCATTTGATGAGCTTTTCATTAGAGTATTATATATATAATAATAGTTTGACAATGTTTATTCCTTCACGAAGATAAGGCCTTCCATTATAGTTATTTTTAAATCCCTCGTCACTTTATTAATGCCATCCAACTTCGAAAGTATCGCACATATACGTAATTCGTATATTATTGGGTCATTGACGCATGCGCTGTTTTAAAATGCGAATGAAAACTGATATGAAATTAAAATGAAGGCAGCGTATACATATATATATATATATATATATATATATATATATATATATATATATATAATTGTTATGTTCGTATTAATCCGCTATGTGTATATATCTATACTATACGCTTGAGAGCTAAGTGTTAATTACAGGGAAAGTATGACTCAGGTGCTACTTAAACGATGATCACCACTCCTCTTGCCCCGCGGGACTTATATTAACAAATGTTGACGTTTAGAAAGTCCGGCATGCAGTTGTAAAAAAAAGCATATATATATATATATATATATATATATATATATAGATTGTATATATAGAATCACTATTTCTTAATAGTAACTAATAGTTTCTTTCCTCGAAATTATATATATATATATATATATATATATATATATATATATATACATATATATATATTCCATTCGGGATATGTAACATAATCGTTAATAAAGCAAATTACCAGGCGGCTCAATCGAATTATTTGAATATTATTTAGGTAATGTATACACTGGCATTTAGACTAATTATTTTAATTATTTATTTATTTATTTATTTAATTACCTGTGTGCAAAGAAACAATTGAATATGAAACATGGCTCGTTTTATCTTCGATAAGGGACCATTCGTTTATTGTGCGAGAATTACCGGAAGAAGGAGGGTTGAAATATCTTTTTTAGGCGATCTTTGCACAAAGCAGTTGGGGGCGAGGGGAGAATACTACTAATCTTTATAGTATAATCAATCATCTTCAATAATTTTTTTTGCCCATTGAATTTTTTTAACATGTACAACGTACGCTTAAATTCATCTTAATTCTAATAAACGATATAAATAGTATAATTAATTCATGAACTAAAGAGGAAAGCAATACACGAACAGTGCAATATAATATATTTGGAACAAACTGAAAATGCGAATCATATTTTTAGAAAATTCTCCTAACTGACCGGTCGACGCTGATCTTTGAAGTATATTGTATTATTAGAGAAAATTAAATTGTTCATCAATTTATATAGAAAAATACACTGTGTTCTTCGCGTATTTCACTTATTACGAGATTTATAAATTTAACGAATATTAAATAAGATTAGGGGCTGAGCGTTATTCTTGTGGTTATTTAAATCAGTCGATATTCGTATGGAGAGATTGAGACGTATTGAATCCGGCCTGTATAGAAGGCTTATAAATTTATTACCATCTTAAGGCCATAATCTATTCTGCGTTATTTATTCTTCGAGTATGTACTGTATTTTTTAAAACTACACACACATATATATATAGGATATTGTCGTAAAATAAATCAGCCGTAACTTATAATGGTTCTTGGCTGGCTGATACTTTCTATTGCAATAATAATGACATCGAAATTTGAATGATATAGTTAGATATTCAGACGACGCAGTCAACGAAAGGAGCGAGCAAATGTTAAAATGATTTATTTCCACGGCCAACTTTTCGAGTCGTAAAATTGATTTTTCATGCTTGAAACACCTATATATGTGTAAATAGTAATGCAAAGGGGGGGGGGGATAAAATTAAACGACGAGATTAAGCACAAATAATGATGTGAAACACGCGCGTGTGTTTTTTTTTTGTTCGATCCTCGCGAAATAGATTATTATAAATCCGGGAATAATTTGTTCTTTTCATTTGGAATCGTTTGCCGGGGGACCGCACGTCGGTCGGATCACCGATCGTGCGATGAAAAATGTAAATTGCACATATTTGACCTTCGCGAAATTAGTCAGATTTATTGCAAAAGAAAATTATTATTAGAATAATTTATATACCGTTCAAATATTTAAGACGAAATCAAGGAAATGTATAATAGTCGTTTTATTAAACGGAAACAAGCGGCGGCGCCGACCTCGTGGTCCCTTCGTCGATATTTTTATTTCTGAACCGTTAGTCTGGAAAAAGGAAAAGCATCGGCGCATCCCTCGCGTGAAACTAGAAAGAGAAGAGAGAGAGAGAGAGAGAGAGAGAGGAGGGAGAGAGATATTACAACGCTTTAATGCCCTGATCCATTTTTGTGTCAAAAAAAAAAAGAAAAAAGAAACGTCGTCGCGCTTGGCTAGCCGTACATTACATACCTCCATAGCTCTCTCACTGCCGTTGGATTACGATGAGCCTTTTTAATTAGGATATTTTAAATGCATCTAAAATATATACTCACCTATATCCGTATATGTATAGTATTCCTTATTTCTTTTATCTTCCATCGTTCCTTCTCACTGAACATATCTCGATCGCATCACGAGCACCATCGATCAGAATTCGATCTGCATATATACAGATTTATATATATAAATATATATATATATATATTATATATATATACGCTCATATTTTTATGTATCAATATAGTTTCTATTGATATATATATATATATATATATATATATATATATATATTATATATATATATATAAGGAAACTATATAAACAGCCGTGTGACACATATGTGAACTATGTATGAATGAGGTGATATCTACAATGAAAAAGGATGTGAGACAGAGTATTCCTTGGCAGATCAGTATTTCTACTCAAAGATAAGGATAAACATTGAAAGAGGTTAATAAGAGGCTTCCAATTCGTTCACGAAGAAGACGCGATGCTTGAAACTTGAATTCTTCAGTACTTATTGAAGAATTTCAGCGAACAAATTGCTATTTAAATTAATAATACGTACTTTTTTATCGACTTTTTCACCAGCTTTCCCAACTGCTATTTTATTTAAAGAAGATGAAATTGATTAACGATAATCTTATAAAATTAGAAACCGTTTCTTATGTCTTCCAATCCTAAAGCTGCAAATCACATATATACTAAAAGACAATTGGAATTAAAAAAGTGTAGTTGAACTCTATTTCGTTTGTCTTACGCATTAAAAACTTTGTGAACGATAATTTGCTATTCATTGGTCTCAATTAATCTCAGAAGTGACGAGTAATTAAAACAATTTCTTTTATCTCGATCGAGAGTTGGAACAGTCCATTTTCATTCTTCGTGACAGTTCAAAGCCAAGCTTCAACGTCGTTGAAAACCATATATTACTTAAAAAAAACTGACCATAGAGCGTCATTCGTCATTTTCGTCAGCAGGTCTGAATGTTAAACGTGCAGAGATTACCGATACAGGATTGAAAGTGTAAATAAAATGTCATGGGTATTATTAATTTTATTAGTTAGATCGATCTGCGTCATTCGCGATTTACACAATATTATACACGCCGTTCAAATTATAGCTTCCAATTCACGAGGAGTCGTTGGCTCACCGGCGTCAACCTTCTGGATTCGCTAAGCTGTTCTAGAGCCAGCGGTTCGCCTTGCAATTTACGAATTGTATGTAACGGCCCGCACGTTGGAGGCTCAAAATGAACGGGTCGACATACGCGTCTGTCGATATCATTAGGAAATTTGGACGATCCCCGTGCATCCCGGCTGCTGTGAACTCGTTGACGAATTATAATGGAAAGCCCGATATTGAAAAACCGGTCGATAAACGCCGCGACCGCCATAACGAGGCATCGAAATCCTCTATTAATATCGTCGGCCTTGCGCCTGAATTACCAGTTGTCGCTGCTGTTTTTTGCTCCCAATTGTGGCTTTGCCGCGCCGTTGAAAACTCGAGCACCTTTCCGAAACATCAATAGCTATATATATATATTTCGTAAAATTTTTTCATTACCGTTAAAAGTGCCGTGAAACACGACTGTCCGTACTTTATACTGCTTATTTAACATTTAGGCCCGCTCGAAAGCCATTTATTACACTACTCCGTGGAATTACGAAAATTTTTATAATTTCCTAATACACTTCACCGCTAAGTAATAAACTTCCTAAAATACATTCATTTATTCAAATTACGCCTGTAACTATCTGTCGGGGAAGTATAACTATACGGCTCGGGGTTTCGGTATGCATCTGGGATTTTTTGTGCTATAAATTGTTTTTCCGTAGCTGGGTTTCAAGTCGGAATTTTCCAGAGCTCCTTTTTCATCGTACGTGAATTTACGAGGCCGCATATATAGATAGCGCAAACGACGTCCCTACAAATGTCTATAATTAAAAATTTTCATGGAAAATCGTATTGAAAATCTTGTGTACATGTCTATCGCGATGGGTATTCACATAGGTAATTGAAAAATAATGAGAGACTTGTACTGCACAATCATAGCCCTATCATAACATTAGACGTATTGTTGTTTTATATAATTATGCTTTCTATTTTACCACATTGCGCGCGTAAACGTTATATATGTATATAATAGTATATATGCAAGACGGTACAAATTGGAACATTATTTGGGATAATTACATCATACAATTATATGCTTCTAATATAATCGAGCAAACATTATGTAACCGTAAAACGTGCACAAAGCTGAGAATATAAGTCATTGAACTCTCATTGAAATGTTTTCGCAGCGATTAGCGTGTGCGGCTGTGTTTTCTTTTCTTCTTTTTGTATAGATGGACAATAAATTGTTCACGATGTTTCCGCGGTTACCGCACCGGCCGTTGCGTGTGTAATTATTACCAAGCGCCGCCTATCATTCAAGTCCATACGATTCGTGTGCTGCGTTCGATACGTTAAATTTCAAGATTTTTTACGCTTCGTAACGGAGCGAGCATTGTCGTTTATCGTATATTGATATAGAATCTACGACAGAAGCTTGTTGTATTCGAAATTTTCAAATTCTTTTTCTAATCCCAGCTTATTATCTGTCATAATAGTGTTCTATCTGAAATTGAGAAATCTCAGGATTTTTATATTCTTCATTTATATTATTTATGAAGTTATAATTTGCACACCCTATGCAAGTTAAAATGCTCGATTCGATCTATAAACATCAATGAAAAAATTAAAAAGAGAACCAAAGGTTCTACATGTCGTCATTGTCGGTGTGACACCCCCCTCTACCTCAACTCCAATTTTATATACATCAGAAAAGTTCACATTCGAAATTTCTAAAGAACGCGATCCCAAACATCTTTACGTTCTCTTTCCGATTTATGCAATCACGGACCGATATAGAATATATATATATATAGACACCACAGCGTATACGTGTTCGTGTTTATATATATATAGCCAGAACTGCTATTAAGCCGCGCTATTGTTGCAATAATTACTCACCGTTAATATACGAATTATACATACACACGCGACTACACACACACACACACACACACACAGAGGCTGCGTAAACTCCCCGGGGCAACGAAAAAATGGCCCAATGAGGAAACGAACGTTAATTGCTAAGTAAATTATATCTATATGTATGTATACGATAGGCGCCTTGGGAAAGTGGAATGGGATGCAAAAAATGAAGTCTAGCCGAAATGTATATATATTATGCGTTGTCTGATTAGACCGAGTCACTTTGGTTCTGTGTACTGGAATAATTTCCAGGACGCACATATTCTATCTAAGCTTTCCCACGAGTGAAACAGAGAGGGGCCGTGTTTTTTTGTTCTTTGTTTTTTTGATTGGCTAACTTTTTTTTCATGTATGGATTCTGTTTAATGACGACATTGATGTTTTTCAAAAGCCCCAGAGCTTCAAACTTTCGTAGGTACAATCATCTATGCATAATGTGTAAAAAGAACGCGTCCACCGGTGAATAAAGCTGCTTACGAAAGTACGCGTGATTCTTGAAGTTTCAGAGTATATTATTAATTTAGTCAAACCGCTCAATTAATTGTACTGTACAAAAGAAACGCTCTTTTCATTGAATTTCATTATTACGCATACGTATATATAACATGTAATTATAGCATTTCATAAGATTAGGGAAATACTGTATTATCATACAGTATCATGCAGCAGTATAGGTGCGGTGGAGTAAAAACTAATTTGCCCGCACCGAGGATTAAGATCGAACGGGTCTTATATCTCTAAAAACAAATACACATCCATGCAATTTCTTCCGGCCGACTAAAAATTTTGCCGTTTGACAGAACTATGTACATGCTGAATCAGCCTATCTCGAATGATCCAAGGCGGCTTTTATACGGCACACGCGTGTTCGAATCGAACTCAATCGCGGCCACGGATAGGCGCCAAAAATAGAAGCCAAAGGAAAAAACCGATCCGATTAAGGAGCGTGTTTTTTTTTTTTTTTTTTTTTTTTTTTTTTAATTTAAATTTACGATGTAATATGGGCAATCCATTTTATCTGCACGGCAATGTATGCGAATACTGTACACAGACTGTTAACGTGCATGAAAGATTACGCTGACGGTCAGGTGATGGATGAAAGTATTGCATCCGTAAATAAAGCCAAATGAAGCTATCGGCAAAGAAAACGTACATGGCCGACGTGACTATACAGACGATGCAGTGCTTATACGGAGATGACTTATATTTTAATTAAAATATAGATGTTTATGCTTAAAATATTAATGAGTGCATTGTATTATATTTGATGAGTTAAAAAAAAAAAGAATAAATGTGATTGACGATAATATTCCCAATAGATTTATTTCTCTTAATAATTTTTATAAATTTTGTATTTTGTATTTTGTTTAGAAATATGACATGCAGTAAATTACTATTTTCTGATCGCATTTTATTTTTATTATTTTCGTCCCCTCATTATGATTGATTGCTCGTCGTAAAAATGTCATGAAACGAATCAAATCATGGAATACAATGAAAACTTAAATCACTATTAATATTGATTCTTCTAAGTGTGAAGTTCTTTGGAATTTTTTAGTTCTGCTCGCAACCGCTAGTAGTACATATTATATTTGAATAATCGGTGAGTAAATATATTGGAGGTCAATATTAAGGGGAAGGTAAATACGAGGGTGGCCCTATGAGTATGAGAGGAGAGCAATTAAATTTTGGGCGTAAAATATCTTTATCTTCCTGTAAATAATTTCCTTTGAGTATTATACGCAGTTTGTATCGCGGTTTTAAAAATCGATCTTTTTTGGCATCACTTCTCAAGACTTTCGCTTAGAACGTCTCTCTATCCAATGTTTTTTGACAAACGGAAGGACATATGCCAATTTCCCCGGTTCGTACACAAAAATTGGATAGAGAGACATTCTAAGCAAAAGTCTTGAAAGATGGTGTCGAAAAAAAAGGTCGATTTTTATAACCGTCGTAGTGGCCTGCGTATTATTTAGGCCGTCTCATCGACAGATCTCACCATTTTGTTTTTTTTTCTTCCTCAATAGTTCCGCCTAGTATTTCTTTTTTAAGGTCCGCGAGCGCTGGCCAAGATCTATGCATTCTGATTGGCTGCTGGATACTGGCGCGCAGCGCAAAAACTATTGGCGATAGCCCAAAATTGATTTGATCTACATATAACTTGTTCTTCTCGACCCCATCGTGATACGTTGATCAGTTATTTCAAAAAGACCGCGTATATAGGAAACGGTTGGGAACTTTGGCCCTTGCATACTTTGACGAAACGACATTTTCTTTTTCACCAAATGTGGATGTTCTTCCCTCTCTATTTCACAATTCAAACGTGAGAATAGATTAGCATAATACTTCGGCTCACGATAGTTTTTCCCACATTGAAATAAACGTATGAAAGGAACAAAATATAATACCCAACATCTGAAAGAAGAAGACTTCTTACAAAACTTGCCTTATAGCATACGCTTATACAAGCATATATGCACAATAAAATCTGGATAATCGGGATGCTTTCAAAATGGTACTGGAATAAGAGACAAAATTTCGAAAATTCCCGAAACAAATAAATCTTCTAACGTTATAATCGTACGAGCTCTATATACATCACGAGCTTTTGACATTCCGTCCTAATAGCTATATTAAATGCGCGTATCACGTGGGCATAGACGCGGATAACCACAGAATACTGTGCAATTTATTGTATTTTTTTTTATAATAATCTTACTTTGACGCTGAGTAAATATGATCCGATAAAGCTATGATATTCATGATGACACACACACGCGCGCGCGCGCGCGTGTAGACAAACATGAACTGGAACTGGAAAATATATCATAGAATATATCGATTATTCCAACGATCTCAATTTTAAGAGTGAAATTAACTACAATAAATATAATAGTTTTCTCCTGCATTCCAAAATAGTAACGAAATTGTCAACCGAAAAAGAAACTTATCTCTAATATTTAAAGGGCAAGATATCAATTTGAATTTTGAAGGGATATGTACGACTCCAGCATTAATTTTCCACGAAACCGAGCCTCGCGATCGTGAATCCATCGGACGATTGGAAATTCAATTTTTCGCAAAAAGATTTGAATTTTTTTTTCATCGCGAATGGAGACGAAGCCGACCCGCATTTTTGAGGAAAAAAAAAAACAGACGATACGAACTCCGACTTGGAATGGAGTCGATTATACGACTGAAATTTTTTGGTATCGAAAGACAGCTCCCAATATATAATTCGTTCGACATCGCAATCGGATATCGGTATATTGCGCTCTATTGTTCGATATATAATTTCCCGAGGCGCAGGAGGGTACGTTGACTGAAGGGTAGCGCAATTTTGACAACGATATCCATTAGCGCA
>JACCIC010000049.1:270000-375000 GCA_018907035.1 Sycobia sp. Sy_11 | reverse complement strand
AATAGATTTAATTGATTGAATAAAAGAAGTGATTTATATTTTCAAGAATATTATATACGTAACGTTGTTTTACATTTATATTCTATTACTTTCGCGCGGATACGAGAAAGTTCATGCTCAAAAGTTCATTTACAATTTTTGATTAGGAAATTTTCAAAACATTCTTCTCATTTACACGCATCGTTTGACCAATTTGCTTCGAACCTTGCAATGATCTGAGATAAAGGCAGGCATAGGGCGCGATCGGTTAAAATTTGCAATTAATCTCCATAATTTTTATACGTATACATAAAATTATCGAAAAACGAATACCTTGTTGCTTAATTTCGGGATAAAATTTAAGCTCGACGGAGCCTCGTGCGTGAAAAAAATTTTTCACTCGAAACGTTTATCATGCGAAAATGATGGGTGCTTTTATAATATCCTTAACGAAAACATGGTATTTTAAAAAAATCAGACTGCCTTAATCTGAAGGATACCGCCTCTCGGACCCCCCCTCTCTCTCTCTCGATCCACGTTGAACTTGATTTCGTATGAAAATACATACAAACCTGCGAGGAGTAATAAAAGGGTAAACGATATATATATATATATATATATATATATATATACTTATTATAAGCCTGAAATTGAACGTCAAATTTGAAAGCATTTATCGAGGTTTCCGGGAACTTTTAAAAAGAATTCGTTGACTGATATATATATATATATATATATATATATATATGCAGCAATAATATACAAGTGCCAAAACAATATAATAATCAAAAAAATAAAAAATTCCAATACGAAAGTTTATTCAAACTTCTCATTTCGCCCGTCGTGTATGATTTTACAGGACCGGGACGAGCAGACGCGGCTGGAGATGAAGCACCGCAAGGAGGAGGACGACCTCTACCGGAAATTCGCCCATCACCGCGAGGAGGAGGATCGCCGAATACGCGAGGAGTTCCGGGTAATTATAGGCGCGCGCGCTCAGCAGTTCTCGGGCTGTTGCATCACTATTATCCAGCCTCCCCCTCCCCCCCGCTGCCCTTCCTCTCATTCCCTCGTCAATTGTCGATCCTCGCTCTTTCTATACACTTTTTATATCATTTTTCGATGTTGCGCGCGAGCTTCGAAAATCATTTTTTAGGTATATAAAATCAGTGCGCGTGTATATTTATGAACGAATTTGGAAAATTTTGAACTTTTAGAGAACGACTGTTTGATTTACTCTCGCTCATAAGACAAAAGTTTTTTTTGAAGTTCTAAAAATATTTTTTTTTTTAATCGTGGTAGATGAAAAAACAACATCAGATTGATTTTATGATGAAATTGTATTTATCACGCTTAAATTTCAAATGGTATATGAATTTTTTACTGGTTAAAAAAAATAGCCAATTTTTTGTTCTCTATGTGACAAAATAAAAACCGACTTGCTTCAATAAAAAAGAACTAAAAAATATTCCTAGTATTTTGAGCCTCTGCACAATGAAAGCCAAAAATTTCAGCGGTGTAACCGATATTAACGTGCATCGATGATTAAGAAATGGACGAAAATGAAATTGTCTGAAAAAAAAATGAGAAACATTAATAGTTTTTAACATGTCGAAAAATCAACTTTTAATTTATGAAAATTGTAAAATTTTCTAGGTCAGTTTTCATTATACTTGAAAAAATTCCGTTAAGTTGTGAGATGAGCCACTGCTCGTAAAAAATGGAGTGAGTTTAAAATCTGAATTGTTTACGGATCCCTGATACTGAAAATCAAGTTGTTCCTTCAGAAAAATTTTCATTATTGTATAAGTAAATATTATCCAAATGCCTCTAAGATGATTACAATTAGGTATGCCAAAACCAAAGAAAAAATATCAACCATTTAAATGATAACGCGTTATTACTTTTTTAAGCAATTATTAATGATTTTTTTGTAGCAAAAATTTTTACTTCTAATTTGTACGGATTAAATGGGGGGAAAAAGTTATTTTCAAAAATAACCAATAAGCCTGTAAAATATATAATGAACTCTACTATTTCTTATAATTTAGTACTAGATTATAGTACTTCAAGAAAAAATTTAATCGTCACGAGTGCAGTCGAAAAAAGAAAAATTAATTTTTTCACCATCTAAATCTTTAAAGTTTCCTGGATTTTCTGATTCGATATATATATATATATATATATATATATATATATATATATATATATATAACGGTGTAACGAGATGATAATCTATAGGACGAGTGGGAGAAGGAGCTGGAGCAACTGTCCGAGAAGTGGGAGCGCGAGAGGGGTGGCAAGGCCCGGGCCCAGCAGTTCCAGCAGGAGAAGGAGGACCTCGAGAAGAACATGACCTTGCGCAGGGACAAGAAGAAGGAGAGCCTCACCCGCAAAATGCTCGAGCACGAACGGTAAATACCCCCCCCCTCTCTTCCTTATTACACACACATATACGTTTATCTACGTATCAATGTGTATAAATATATACGTATAAAATATACGTATGGGTAAACACGCCGCGCTTTTAACGAGCAGGCGCGCGTGCACCCGCGATACATTTTTGCCAGGACCAAACGCACTGGAGTAATATTTTTTCTTTCTATATTTTTTTTTAGTTAACATATTCTCTTCTCTCTCTCTCTCTCTCTCTCTCTCTCTCTCCTCTTTTAATACTACGGTCGTAACCGTGCCACCACGGTCTTTATAATGCGCGCCATGAACAATGAACGAAGGCGCGCGCGCGCGCAGAACAATGAGCCGTGCGAAATCTGGCGCGTATGTATAATAAGCATCGGCTGAGAATTCGCCCGGCTCCCTCGTGTGTCAAAGGGGAAGAAAATTAGTTTTGGGCGCAGATACGGATCTCGTTCCGTCGTTTCGAAGCGTTGAAAACGTCGGTGTTGGCCGAATAAATTATAAGAATTAGCCTGGATTTTTTCTTTTACACACACCCGTACACGTATACACGGAGGTATATATATATATATATATATATATATATATATATATATATCGAAAGGATTTATTGAGGGAAAAATTGATGGGAGATTATATTTTTCCTTTTAAAGAATTATATTAATTCAGCTTTGTACGTTCCATGAAGTTCGAACTGCGTACATATATTACCAATATATCTTTGCGTAAGGAATTGCTTGATAATTAGAAGCTAAAATTCTCGGAAATGTCATAAAACAATCAAGACTTCGTAAGAAAGTATTATTTTTAAACAAAGGTTAATGTAACGCTGGATTTGTTTTGTCTTTCATTTTTTCTTATTATTTTTGAACATACGAAATTCAACCAGTGCAGTCGTTTTATCAGAATGTCGAAGGAAGGCTATACACAAGATTATAAAGAACTTCCCAGGTGTCCATTATTCGAGAAAATGGCTCATACAAATATTGCGATAACCTCTGATCAAAGAAACTGAAATTGATACCCTTGGCTATGATCCACGTGTCGAAGCTCCCTCGAATATCAAGTTCTGTTAATTCAAATGGAAACACCTATGCTTTTGATTAGGAAAATTTAAGAAGTAGAAAAATTCACGTTCGAATAATAATTGTACCACGGAAATAATCGATGGGATAATTCTAGTTTGCATCGCGGAATGAATTGAAGTATATCTCATTGAAATATTAATATTAGTACGTTAAGATACAGCGCATACGATTTATTCCCTTTGAAGAAATACTTATAAGCTCGGGTTAATGGAAAAAAGTAGTTTAAACGGAAGCTGCCGCCTTTGGTACAAGAAATCGTTTAGTAATCTTTAATTGATTCGCAGCCATATCACTTTAAGCGATAACAGAAAATGGCCCGGGATCGACCACAAGAATGCCTAATATTCATCCATTGATCCAGAATCGCACCAACTAGTGCTTGACCAATACCAAGACCAAGACTAGATTTAATAAAATATCGTCTTGGTATCGAATAAGTATCGTTAATTAAATTATGATCTTGGTTTTGTATATATGAAAGGCGATATTTCACTAAATCTGATCTTGCTCTTGTTATTGGTGAAGCGCTAGCACCAAACATGAATTTTCACATATATTCTATTCTGGAATGTTATTCGAAGAAAAATCCAGTACTGTAATTTTCGGTAGTGCCATAGTGAGATAAGTGTCCGGAGTTGTTTCATAAAAAATAGAAGCTGACTTTTAAAGAAACTAGGGATTACAATTGAGATCATCAGCCAACCCCTTTAAAAGAGTCCTACAGTTTTTAATTAAGCCATTGTCTCGAATAATTCGGTTCTGGAAAGTTTATCACGGTTATGGATACTTTCTTGTTGCACCTTGCTGTATATATATATAGACCAGCATAAAGTTAGAATATTCACATCCACACTTCGCCTTTTTTCGATATACTGTTGGTCTAACAAGTTTGAAACATATCTCTTTTGTATACATGAACAATATTTACTTTAACGTCTTTTTCCAAGAGAAAAGATCTCTAAATATATTTAAAATATGACACGTACAACTTGAGCTTTTAACATGTGCATGTGATGAGATAAAAAATATACATCTAAAAAATAAAATCATCGTCAGAGCGGCGACGGCAGCCCTGGTGGAGAAGCAGAGCTCGGAAATGCTGGAGCTGATAAACGAGGCGCGCAGCGAGTACATGCAGCAGGAGAGCCTCTACCTCGACGAGGGCCTCGACTACGTGCACGGGTCCTCGCCGCCGAGCCCATACCCGTCGCGGGCGCCGCCGCCCCATCCCCCGGCCCTGGCCAAGTATCACCTCTACAACGATCCCCTCGAGTTCGCCGACATCGATCAGATCGCCATCTCCGTAAGTTGCATATGTGTGTATGTGTGCGCGCGCTTGTATGTGAATCATATGTAATGCACTATGATAAATTTGAAATTGTTTTTTTTTTTTTTTTAATTCAATGAAATATTTAAGAAGGGGCGGTCTATAAATTATCGAGGACGAACTCGATTGAAGAAGGGAAAAATTATAAAAAATAGAAAATTTTTTATTACCGTTTATGACCACCGGTGGCACTGAAGTGATTATTCAAAAAAGAAAAAAGGGTATAACTTTAATAGATCGAGCAATTTTATAATCTCTATTTTAATAAGAATCCCTCAACAGCTTGTCACTGTAAAAACAAATACGATACAATAGTTTCTAATACTACCGCTGTTCGAATAATTACTTTTTAGACAAATAAAAAATAAATTCTATTGTATGCCAAAGTTTCGTAGCACTTTGTGGTCTTTGTCCTTCCTCAAAACAAACTGTAATAATAATTAACATAAATAAGCTTATATTTAAATATTAGTAGGAAAATTAAATACAGTTACTATTTGATTAAAAGCTAAATTTTAAATAATCGTTTTAATAATCTATAATAAAGGATAAAGACTCGATCATACTCTAAAATATACAACATGTTTACATAAGTAGTAATGTACATGTGTGTACAGACATCGAATTTTTAAATCCTTAAAAAACAGGACAGCGTAAATATAAGGATTTCGTATATCTGATTAATAGATTGCCGGATCAACTATTTAAAAATTTTTGTTAGCTCGACTTGCAAGTGTTCTTAATTCTGGCATAGTTGCGTTATATAAAAGACTAAAAAGAAACTTGCCCGAATCTGCCTTATCTTGTGCGAACTGAGCTGGACCTGCCTGAATCTGTCTCAACTGAGCTGAGCTTTATATCACTGAATATATGGTTCCATGAATTCGCCTCAATTCGCCTGAACCTAACTGAATTTGGCTGAATGGAACTGAATTTATCTGAACCTGACAGGACTTATCTCAGTTGGTCTAAACGTGCCTGAACTGAACTGGACTTGCCTTAAGCTAGCAAACCTGCTTCAACATATTTCAATTTGTCTAAACGTGCCTGAATTCTCTTGGGGGAAACTGAACGTAACTCAACTTCTTGAATGTCCTTATATAAACCAATTCAAACTTGATTCAAGTTTAAATTTTAAGTAGTAGGGTAGTCGATCCAACGTACTAACTAGTCAGTTACGAAGTCCTTATATTTATACGCTCTTATTCTTGTAAGTCTTGGAAAATCATTTGTCGGATCTACTCTCAGATTACTACTTGTGTATTTATACTCATACACTCATTGATGTTACAAATGTTAGAGTATGATGCGATTCACTTGTTGATAACAACTCGTTGCAATCAACATGTAAGTGTACTTAGTTCTGGTATTAATACTCAAATATACGATTATTTATGTTAATAATTGTGACAGTTTACTTTGAAAAATGTGTTTTTTTTTTTTATTTATCTAAAAACAAATTGTTTGAATAGTCAGACCAGTAGAAGCTCTGAGAAACTGTGTTTATATATAATTTTTATAAAAAATCTTTAGGCAATTGTAGAATGAAAACAGCACATTATCTACACAATATAATTCAACGACGGGTTAAATTATTAGACTGTGGTTAGCAAAAATCATTTTGAAATCATTTTGAAATCACTGCAATCAGTTTGGGACAAAATTATTCGAAGGCATTTTTGAAATTATTTAAAATTACTGCATTCGTTGTATGAAATAATTATTTGGGAGCCATTTTAAAATCATTGTGAATTCATTTGAAATCAAATTATTTTATGTTTTCTAATAATAATTTTGCAAATTCTAGGAATAATTTTGTAAATGATACGCGACGCAATAGGATGATTTAAATTGAACATCTGTCAGAAATTTGATTTGTTTTTGAGATCCTGTGATTTCGAATTTACATTATTTACTCATGTCAAAATATCTTCCCCAATAATTATTTTTTGACACTGACGAACAGTTTTACAATAAGAATAGTTACGGTTATATAAATTATATAAATGTATTTATTTCGAAAAATATATATTTGATATAAATCAAATTACCTTAATATGAGAAATTAGGTTAAGTATTATATTGATACAATATTAATTACGTTGATATAAATACCTGATAGTGATTAGGTTTACGTAATATTATATAAAAAATAAATTTATCTGTTATTCGCGTTAATCTTGCACGGCGTACATGAGGAATCGAATTCCTTTTTCTTACACATTTATAAAACGTATCAGGGAAATGTATAAAAATAGGGGTTCCGAATTTTTTTCTCGTCTGCTATGGGACACCGAAATGGCACAATAGCGTAAAGTTGAAAATTTATGTATTAATTCAATCAATAGTGATGTTAAAACTTCAGTCCTTTTTTAAGAGTGAATATTCGAAATGAAAATATGTAAAATGGGTAAGGCTAAATTGCATAAATCTGAATTTAAGTTCCAAAAAACACCATTTTTTCTTTTATCTACAAATTTAAAAGTCGGAACACAAAATATTTCAAATCAATATTGTGCATAATTGAATTATTAATTAAATCAGGTTACAGCTATAAAAATCGTATATTCGTAATTAACAGTTTTATCATTTATTGATAGCTCATTTAGAAATCAATTATTCAAATCAATTGTTTCTCTACCTAATATATTTATATAAAAAACATTTAGCAATAAAAAAAACGTTCTAGTAAAATTCATCCTAAATTAGAAGTAGTATATTTATATATTGATTTGTAAATTAGATGATTTTTTTACAAATTTACTATTGTAAATCGACTAAGAAAGTAAAATCTTATATAATAAATCATTTAATGTTGAGTGTTACTTAAGTGTCCGTTGTCAAATTCGTACACGTTGACGTTTTCGGCGTTACTTATATCTCTATACAGTAATATAATAACAATTGAAACACAACGTGTATTCCTTGTTTAAAATCAACTGTTACTATTTTTAATTTAACTGTCTGTTCTCATTAACAGTAAAAATACATGAATTAAAAACTATTGGAAACCTCGAGCCACTTTGCTCCCTATTATTTAAGTTATTATACACGGATAACAATTTTCAAAATTACAATACTATCCAGTAATCAGATGACCAACTGCCAATATTTTAAAAAGTGCGATAATTTCTGATAAATTTTACTAGATTAATTAGTGATTTTATTTATTTATTTATTGAATATTTTACGGGCAAATTTTTCTTTTACAATAATTGCACGGCGCTCATTTGACACTAGGTGGCGCAAAGCATAAAAAAACAAAATTAAAGAAATACAGTAAATACCATTGGAAGCAAAATTGAAAATATAATCCAATATGTGATTAGTAGAATATAACAATAGGAAACAATTAATATGGAAAATAAAAGTCTAAATATGTTTTCAAAGAGCCAGTAAAAGTAACTAGAAACTTTAATTAAAGAAACGAGTAAAACATTATTTACGCGGGCATCATGAGCAGATCAACGATAAATTTTCAACTTTTCGCTCGCAAACATTCAATTGCCGAGTAGTGGCATTGCCCGGTCGCAGCCACGAGTATTAATTATTCCGCGCGCGCGCGCAGGTAGCGCAAGAGGACCAGAAGACCTTCACCGACCTCGTGCGCCAGCTGGTCAGCAAGTGCGGCTCCGACATCGAGAAGGCGCGCACGATATTCCGCTGGATCACGGTGAAGAACCTGAACACGATGCAGTTCGACGACAATCTGCGGGGCGACACGCCCATGGGCCTGCTGCGCGGCATCAAGCACGGCACCGAGTCCTACCACGTGCTGTTCAAGCGGCTCTGCAGCTACGCGGGCCTCCACTGCGTCGTGATCAAGGGCTACAGCAAGTCGGCCGGCTATCAGCCGGGCGTGCGCTTCGAGGACAATCGGTTCCGCAACAGCTGGAACGCGGTCTACGTGGCGGGCAGCTGGAGGTTCGTCCAGTGCAACTGGGGCGCCAGGCATCTCGTCAACGCCAAGGAGGTGCCGCATCCGGGACAGCCGAAGGAGAAGAGCGACAGTCTGAGGTTGGTTTCGGTGGTTTGGGATCGTGAGCTCGTCGTCCCATTTATTTATATATATATATATATATTTATTTGGATATCTAACGTTTTGCTCGATATTCTCTTTGGGGGAACCTTACGTTTTCGGATAATATCCTTTAATGAACGAGCACCGAAAATGCGGAAGGGGGCGAGGGGGGGATAGGTCTGTTACTGAGATCGGATTCAGTGGCCATTGCTTGTTTTTCGACGAGGCGAATTCAAATATCATGGCCGTTTGGCGGAAGTTGCCTCTCTAATTTATGATTTATTTACTGGAAATTCTGGATTCTATTTCGGCGATATTCGGAATTTCATCTTTATCGAGCGTTAAAAGATTGCCACAATCTGAGCTAAGGAACGCGCCTTGCGTACTTTGACGCGTTCGGTACAAATTTCAAGCGGATGCGGCTTAACTACAACGTCGTAAGTTTAAGCGATTGTCCCACAAACGGCATAATTTCGCAAAATAATTCTTTAAAAATTAAGGAATATACAACAACGATAATTTGAAAAATCTTAGATAAGAATGAAAAATATATTGTTCTCGACAAGATGCAAAATCTGAAAATTATTTTTCGGTCATGTTGTAATTCATACAAAAGCGTTTAAAAAAGTATTCTTTCACATTATAAATGTCGCAAATAATAACTGACAAAATTTGAGCAACCAGTCACTTCCAATAGCGACATGTAGATGGCGAACTGCATTTTTTTCCTTAATATATCAACTCAAGGTTAACGTCTAAAATTATAAAGACCAGACGGCTGATTGAAATTACTTAGTCGGTAGACGCCTTTTTGGTCTGTCGGGGAAGCCGAAATTACTTCCACCACGTGAGGTACAGTTTTTGATCAATTTATTGTTTACTCAAAATGTGCACTTAGCAAAAAATTCACTTTCATTTCATATAAGATACGTTATAATGTAATAGATAAGATTTAAAAACTTTTTTTTTTATTTCTTTAATATTCTTATATTAAAAATGACTGTATAAATTTGTAGGGAAACTAACGTTTATGAACGAACACTTATTTTTTAACGACTACATGCTTAGCATACATATATGTATTAATGATATAGAGCTCCTATTAATTACGATAAAATTTTGAAACAAAGAGTTAATACAGAGTTCACTTAAAAACATTAATTTAAAAAAATTGTTTTTAAAAACTGACCGGCACTTATTGGATCAGTCGGGCATAAAAGTGAAGAATTGCAAAAACTTTATATTAAAAGGGGCAAAAACTGCATTAGTAATAATTTTATATAAAAAGAAGCAGCAATATTACTAGTAGTAATATTTATATAAAAAGGGGCAAAAACTGCATTAGTAATAATTTGTAAAGCATTCTGAAAGTAGTCGGAAAGTACACCAAAAAATCGAAATACGTAAAAACTATGTATCCCATTCAGGTGGGGAAAAATATTTTTTAGTCAAATTAATATCTGAAACTAATAGATTCATAAAGTTGACTCTGGGTTTGATTTCAGGAACAAATCACTTTTACTATGTACATATTTTATTGTCACAAATTATACCGAAAGCTTCTGTATATATAATACTTAGAAGTTTTCAAATACAATTATGGTAACATACTATTTATTTATTGTCACAATTGAAAATTTGATACTTTTTTTTATATGTAAAAGTTCGTATTGCTGAAAAACAATATATAGAAAACAAAAAAATTTCAAGTAAAATTATCATTTTACTTACGCATCGGAAGCAATTTCTTCATGTGTATATATATATTCTGTACGAATTCCGACGTACGGTGTTTGGCTCGGATTCGTCACTTACCGGGACCTGTCATAAACGAACAGAAACAAAACAACAAGCGACAAACAACAATACGAGAACAAAATATAAGATAATCTTCAGATACTGTCTATAACTATATATATATATATATTTCTATAACGTTATCAGCGTATTTATTGCAGCGCGGAACAATTGGAATGATTCAAGGTCCTGAAGAATTTGATTTTGGAAATCTTTTTTAATCAAACTTTGATCATTTTAAGACTCTTATTAAAATACAGTAGATAATTCAAATAATTCTAACACTGGGTGTTTTTCATTCAATTGCGAAAAAAACGTCATTGAAAGCATGTTGACGAACATGGTCAAATTACAAAACTAGAGCCATAAAGAGGAAATGATAAGACTGGAATTAAATTTGATAAAGAAAGTGTATGAGTATCATTGGGATGTATATATAGCTAATTAAAAATTCACGACACTGAAGCTGTAAAAACATCGCGCGTTCTTGTTTTAATCAACAAGCCCCATCATCATACAAATTCAAAAACAAAAACAAAAAAATCTCTAATAACCCGTACGTAGTCACATATGATATAAAGTTAAACCAGTTTTGATGGCGACCCAGTTCTTAATAATGTAAATGAATAATGATATTTTTAATATAATCCCTAATAAAATTAGTTCTTTACTAATTTATAGATTTGTACCGATTAATTTGTATCAACTTTCTATATTTCCAATTAAAAAAGCATAAATTGTGCCGGTTAATTAAAGAAATAAAGGAATAATCAAAACGTCTATAATTATCGTACATGTTTCAACAATTTGGACGCCTTCTACGTTATTTTTCTATATATATTATTGTTATTTTACACTGGATAACTTTGAAACTGAATATAAATAAATTTAGATGATTATAAAAGTAAAATAGCTTCATTATTTTATTTGAATCGATTATTGAATTCGTGCCAATATTATATAACTTATATATTCGTAATATTACATGACTTTATACTCATTCTGTTATATACAAAGGACGTTTAAAACAATACAGGCATAATAATAGCGCTATTTTACACTGTCAAAATTCATAGCACAATGTATCGAAAAGGTTGATTAATTTTATAAGAATGAATTGATAAAAAATATAAATTGTGATAACTGTAAAAAATTTGTTGTTATTATTATATATCGAGGATTCTCGATAGCAATGTCTTTCGATTATCTTTTTATAATTACTATATATCTAATACATTAATTTGCTAGGCAAAAAAAATATTTCTTTCACGTTATTGAGCATGCGAGTAAATGCAAAAAATTTAATTATATAAATATAAAAAACTTTTTAAGCTAAATAAATTTATTTATTAGGCCTAGTTTTAAGTTTCTTAGCTTCCTTGTTTTTTATTACTATTCTGTATATATATATATAGACACCATATTCTCGTAACAGCGATTTTCATGTACTACATAATCGACACGGGCGGCAAAATAACTTCTCTCAGATTCACCGTATATCCCGCACGAAATCTTGCAATTCCACTATATATATATATATATATATATATATATATATATATATATATATATATATATTGCGTAACGAGGGGTTGGCATCCGGAGGTGGAGTAGTGACGGGAGGAAGGGTAATAGAAACAGACAGAGAGAAATCGCATTATTATAATATATACGCGCCTTTCTGCCGGTCGCCGCGAGAGCCCTCGCCCCCCCCCCTTACCCCGCTATTACAATGGTACAACTCGACTTTTTTACTACCTCCCTCTCTCAGTCTATCTCTGCTTTCTTTGCAGATACGAGTACGACGATCACTACTTCCTCACCGATCCGCGGGAATTCATATACGAGTTTTTCCCACTGCAGGAGGAGTGGCAGCTACTGAAGCAGCCGATATCGCTAAAGGACTTCGAGGAATTGCCCTTCGTTCGGTCGCTCTTCTTCAGGTTAGAGATGCCGATGTATTTGTGTTTATATATATATATATATATATATATATATATATATATATATATATATGATAAAATATTGCCAAATTTTGCCATTTTGCCAAACGTGGTCCAACGTGTCGAATGGGAGATACATGGCAAAATCTAGGATAAATGAAGGAGGAAAAGACCGAAAAGTATTTCCCTGTGTATATTGCCACTGAATATTTAGTCAAAATTATAGAAATAAATATTAAGCAATGGTAATGACAAATGCAAATTTATTCAAGAAGAAAACGAATATGATAAGGCAGTTACACAATTTAAAGCGAAAAAAGTTTCTTGTTTCGCAAACAGTCGCTCGTTAAACAAAATATCAGAGAATTACGATTACTATATACTATTATTTCGACGAATGTATTTAAACTTTGTTATATGACAATTATCAGACTTTGTAAAAACTATATAGCCAAACAAAATTGCAAAATTGCTTGGTCGAAAATTACCAGGCCTTATTTATAATGTTTTTCCGAATTCGTCTATTAATAAATACTGCCAGACTTTGATCAAATTTACCAAACTTTGGCGGACTATGTGAAAAATGTCAAGACTCATTGCTATAAGCATCGCAAATGGACAGACGTTTGGCGATGTTTGACAAAGTGTTGAAATGTCTGACAAAGTCCTGGGAAAAACTTAGCAGTGTAATCCGACCAGGGTCGGAGAAGAAAAAAATGTTCGGGACAAATTAACTTCAAGTTTTACAATCATTATGAAAAATATTATCATAAAAATTTTACAACAATATAATGATTATTTTTTTACATACGCACGTTTGATACACGACGAACTGAGAAAGCGACGAGAATTTCAATATAATAATAATATTAAAAATAATAATGTGTATATATATATATATGTGTGTGTGTGCATGTGCGTGCTTATAGGTACGGCCTGTACTTCCCCGACACGAATACCAATGCCGTTATGTACACCGACGCAACCGGAGCCGCCACGGTGAGGATAGCGATGCCCGCGAACATGCAGTCCTCGCTGATTTTCCATTACAATCTCAAGTTTTACGACAGCGACGGCGACAATTACGACGGGGTGTCCTTAAAGCGATTCGTTATGCAAGTGAGTGGCCGCGCTATATTGACGCGCGAGAAATAAATTTACCCCGGGGCGCGCGTCCACGTTCCTCCTCATCATCCTCCTCCTTGCGCTCGCTTGGAAGCTCGGCATAACGGGCTTATAATAGAGCCAAATCGCTGTTTGGCCGATGGCGGGCATAATTTTGATAAATTTATCGACGCGCGTTTCGTCATTCGAAAGCTTGCGCTGTAATCGTTTGTTTGTCCTGCGACGCTTAAGTTGAGATATTATATTTCGTGCAACATTGTACTGGAAGCATAAAAGCTTGTTTAAACTGCTTTGTATTTCTAAGATTACGTCATTGCTCAAATATCAAATACGGCTCTTAAAACTACGGTTAAAACTGAATTTTTACATACAATCGGTCATTGTGTCATTATATTATAAATATATTATATTATTTTAAAAATCTTCTGTGAATTCTTTTGTGCTCGTGTAATAGGACAGTATGGGTTTTCTTTATCCAAACCTCGTGAATAATAGTTTTTCAGTTCTCGATCTGACACTTTTCAAATTTTCGGAGAAATATTCCTTTAGTAAAAAAATATTTTATCGATCCATTTCAGTTTTGGAACAAAATTTTTTTTCATCAAAGGTCTATTGCTCGTCAAAAATTGTCGAAGTGTCAGATCGAGAAACAAATTAATCACTTATTTTTATGGTAATGATAAAGAAATCGATAATGTTCTACATCGTGAAAAGATGCAGGAAATTTTTCCCATCAAACAAGTCTTCAGAAGGAAATGCTTACAAAAATCTTTCTGAAAGAATTTACCGAAAGGATACAAGAATTATTTCTGAAAAAATTGATAGTTTGAATCTGAAAATTATAGTTTGAAATATTATCACGAAACTTTTGGCGACTGATCAAATACTTACCAGGATTTTTTCAGAAATCTCTGTGAAAGGATTCGATTAAAAGAAAAACGAATTCTTTCAGAAAGAATTTGAGTAAAGGTTTTCAAAAAAATTCTGGCATTCTTTTGTTGTGAAAGCTTTCTGAAAGAACGTCAGACATTCTTTATTCAAAAGGACACTTGAAAGGATTCTGCAAGTATAAAAATCGACGTATCCTTTCAAAAATCCTTCAGAGTTTTCTCTTTAACAGGATTCTCGTGTTCTTTCGGAAAACTCTCAATGAAAAAAATTACGAAATAACGCTAGAATTCATTCTACGAAGTACAGTTCACATATGAATTACTTAGAATCCCCGCGTACGACGCTTTCCAAAAATCTTTTAGAGTTCTGAAAATTTTGTAAAAAATTCGAGCTCTTGCTTCACTTCGTATTCTTTTTATTAAGGATCTATCGTTCATTTCCTACATGTCTCGATCCTATACGTCAATAACGCGACCGAAACATTGTCGCGCCTTTGCGATGATAATCGAAGAAAAGACGACGACGAAGAAGAAGAAGAAGAAGAAGAAGAAAAACAAAAACTAAACTATTTTTCATTTTCCGCGCCAGTCGGTGGTGGGTAACCTGGTGGCGTTCCGCGTCCACGCGCCCTGCTCGGGCGCCTTCCTCCTCGACGTGTTCGCCAACGCGGTGACGCCCAAGGAGTACCTGACCGGCGAGCCGATGAAGTTCAAGAGCGTCTGCAAGTTCAAGATCGCCTGCGAGGAGCTGCAGACGGTGATGGTGCCGCTGCCCGACTGCGCGAGCGGCGAGTGGGGCCCGACCAAGGCGACGAGGCTCTTCGGCCTCGTACCCATCACCCATCAAGTGAGTACGCGAATATATAGAGGGGGGGTGATTATTGTATATGTATGTGTGTATGCATACACGATGATGATGATGATGATGATAATGACGACGATGGGGAAAGCGATGGTTTATTCGAGGAGTTTGAGAGTCCATAATTTTGGGAAGTGGTAATCGACAGAATCAGAATTACGCTTTTCCTCCCATATAACGTAAAGATAAGTTTTAAATAACGTAAAAAATTAGAGTTTAGAAAGAGAATAGAGAGAGAGAGGGTATTACACAGTACACATGACTTGAAGATCAAAATCAAAGATATAGAGCTCAATATATTGTTTTGAGATCCACCGTTTCGTATTTGAAAAATACTATCAGTTTACGCTACCAATATATATATATATATTAGATTTAAACTTCTAGATCAAGAAGAATATCATCGTTGCACTGTCTATATTATCGTCAATCTTAAAGCTCAATGTTGTATCGTGCATGCAAGATCTCTACTAAAAGTGGGCGGAAAGTTCACTGTAAAGCAATTATAAGATTCTATATATAAGACGTTATTGTTATAAAAAATCTATGAACATACATGTTAGAATTTATATAAAATGATTGCTTTCCTTATATTTTTTATCAACTTCATTCATCACGTGTATTCATTGGTTGGGGCTAAGTGGATTCGGTTCAGATTGGACGAGGTACATATACAGTTCTGATTGAATCTGCAATAAGACCGGTAAATTTTTAGGATCGAACGCTCTACCATTTCTAAGATATGTTTCAGTTCGTTTTGTACAATTCAAGAAAAAAAATACGTTCTTTAGTTACTATTGCCAATCGGAAGTTATGTGATTTAAACTTTATATTCCGTTCGTTGGAAGGGCATAAATAGGAGGGGATTTTTCGATATAATATTGAAGCTTTCAAAAATTACATCAATAAATAAAGTAAACTTTCTTGAATTTATACAGGAAATCTTGTATTAAATGCAAATTGCAATAGCGTTAAAAGAATTCCGTAAAACTTGCACAATTTTACGTCAAAATGCCATCCATATAAATGCTGTTTAAGTGCGTAAATGACTCCGCATAGATTTCATCTAATTTGCGATAAATCCTTAAGTATATATTGAAATTTACCCGTTTATAAAGGTTTTCTAAAGATTTTTTTATAGTTTTGAATTAATTATAATTCAATAAACATACTTATCAAAAAAAGATTATAAAATCTCTCATTGCGTAAGCTCAAGGATTGCTTAGAAGTAACAGAAATGGCTAGTTTTATTTTTCTTTCTTGTCGCGTCGGTATAATAATTTTTGTAAATTATGGCTATTTTATTGTATTTTTGACGTATAACGCATAAACATTGAAATAGAGTTAAAATATTTAGTAAATTAGCTGAGCGATTCTGTAATGCTGCGATTTTTTTTTACAGAAGAAATATCTTCTTTTTTTTCACCGCGAGCACATTGATAGAGCTGTACGATTGGATGCAATAAATCGCTCACTTAAGGCTGATAGATTTATGTAACTAGTTGTGTATTTTTAAAATTCATCGCTTTTCAAATGCAGCACAATAAGGAGCACTGAGACGCAAATTGTTAAATGCAGAATGAATCGATAGATATTATTATTTTATTCATCGTGAATAATATTTTAACGCACTATTATTATAATTATTGTAAATAATAATTAAAAATTGATTTGTCAGAATACTGTATAAATTAGGAAAATAGTTGAATGTACTGGAAAATGCGTATGCGTATTATAATATTTAATCAAAATAATCCTTTATAAATTATCGTGATAAAAGTATAAAAACATTTATATTCATTATTAATCAAGAAGGCGAGGTGTTAGGTTCTCTTTTCTTGTTTAGTTCATTTTTACTAATAAATTACGCGGAATTGTTTCTTGTTTCTAAATAAGTCAATTATTACTATTGGTAAAAAAGAAAGTCAAATGAAATCATGTAATCGACGCATAATACATCATTAAACGGTCATTAATGTCTGTTACAAAGTATTTTAGACTTTTAAACATACATTTTTATGATGAATGGCAAAATAATTGGAATAGAAATTGTTATTAAGAATTCAATTTAAACTCAATAATTCTACTTCCGTCGACTGACAAAAATGTAGCTAATTAATATTTTTATCGGTATTACAATTTTTTTTTTCTGAAAAACTAAAATTTACCCTTCTTTATAATCCTATGGTAGAATCTGAAACGTAAAATCTAAAATGTTAAAAGCCAAATTCATAATTTTATGGTAAAAAACAATATCTGACTGTCTACTTAACGCAAAAATTGTTTTCCCCATCAAGAACGTTCAACGTTTCAGGCCACTTCGGCTCCTCTTCGAAGACTGACAAAATTATATTCACGAAATTATATATATATCTGTACACTTTCTATCTAGATCTGCATCCCTTTTTTCCCCATTAAATTACTAAAGAATGATAAATATTGTTTAATTTTACTAGATTCTGTTATTAAATGTACATTATTTGGATTCCTGAAAATACGAATACCTTTAAGACTCTCCCTCTTATTTATATTTAATACTCTATTCCAATACGTTTAAAATCATAAGAATGCAGAAAATTTAAATAATGTTTTTTTAAACCCGATTCAATGTTTGACTTTCCTAGACTATATATTGATGTTCAGGAATTCTCGTTGTCAAATATCTTCTTGTCCGTATAAACTATCATTGGTTATACATTCATTAAACTTTATTTTATATACTATTCTTGATATATCATCCTTATCTTTCACTGAAAAAGAATGGCCTGTTATGAAGTAAATATTTTCTTGTATTGTACCAAGTAAATCCTTAAGAAAATATAGTTTACTTAGTACAAAACAAAAAAATATGCACTTGGTAACAAACGTTTTTTTTCAGTGTACTTTTAGTAAACAATTTCCCTAAATTTTTATTATTTTTAAAGAACACTTGAGCGTTATGTTTTTTAAATTGACTTCTAATTCTTTCCGATAAACCTTTAACAAAAAATGTGGATAGTATATGTAGGTAGGAGAAGGTGTGAGTATATATAATTTAATTAATAAATTTTTATCTCACTTCCTGAAAAGAAGCCGTAACGGCTTGTAAATTTGAACGTTAGAGAATAGTCAAGCTGTCTTTTACTAATATTATGAATTTTGATTTTAATATTTTAAGGTTTTTTATATATATTTCAAATTCTACGGAGACGATTATAAACAAGAACAGTCTGACAGTCGCCGTAATTATTATAATCATATAATATACAAGATACAAACTAGGATACAAATATTGGTCATAATTTTAATAATTTCATTGTTTAAGTTTACATTTGTCCTTTTTGTATCACGATTCCACCCTCGTGGAATTTATGTTTATTGGAGGCCCAAGTGCGTTTACAAAAGTTTTGAGAAAGTATTATTACTACTAGCCCCGCCGCTGCTGCTACTAAATCTCATCCCCCGCGATCCCTCTTTCCAATTTCGCAGGAGGCCCTCGTCTTCGCCGGCCGCGAGCTCGAGATCCAGTTCCGCATGTCGCGCTCCCTCACCGACTTCATGGCCACCCTGCACAAGAACGGGATCGAGGAGAAACGGCTGTCCAAGTACGTCGGCCACACGGTGACCGACGACGACGTCGTCACGTTCACCATCAATTTCCCGGAGGAGGGCCAGTACGGCCTCGACGTGTACACGCGGGAGTCGACGACGCCGACCCATCACGACGCATCGGGCGAGAAGCACCTGCTCACCCACTGCTGCAAATACCTGATCAATTCCAGCAAGAGGAATTGATGTCGCATGTACACGTAACCACATACGAACAGGCACACAATACATATAGACACAGACGGGCGCGCGTATAAAAAATATAAATATACATGCGATATATGGAGATAATTTGTATCTGGGCCCCGAAGGATCCTATAGAAATCGTTACTAATATTATATTCATGCTGTAATACAGATTAATGAAAGGCATGAGATGTTCACCAAGATTATACGGTAAAATGATTGAAATATATATATATATATATATATATATATATATATATATATATATATATATATATATATAGAAAGGGGGGTGTATAATAACTTTATAGCGGTTTTTGCAATTTTTTACATACACCCTTACACATGCTGCGCGTCATATTACATAGAATTGTGAGAATAATATTTATGGCGTTGAATATACGTAGCTGTGTTTATATATTATTATAGAGATATTATTACAGTAAGATTATCATAATCTCTGTGTGATAGGTTTTATCTATAATATAAAATATGCGTGCGCGGCTATTGAAAGCGCAAAAAAAACCATAGCCGCACGGTGGCTCACGGCCGGATATTAAATATAGTAATATTTTACAGGAATTTAAGTTGTTTTTTTTTTTAATTCCGATCAGCATATGTTATGAACAGTGCTTGGTCCTTCCTATTACGCAGTGTTTTAAAAAAATATACAAACAGTTTGATAATCTTGAATAAATATATATTATATACAATTTAGAAAGTAACATTACAATGTGCATAGATTGCAAAAAAAAACTTTTATAACGTTTGCATAAGTTTTTGTTACGCGAATAATGGCGTTTTAATAATTAATCAAGACTTCGAATTTTTAATTCACGAAATGTTATTTGTCACTGTACTGAAGATTGAATATATTTATATAAAATATAATACATTCATATCTGTTTAAACGAAGTTTCGAGCACTACAAGATAATGTAAAATTGTTGACAGCTTTGCAATTACAATCGGAGACAAAAATAATTTTTTATGCTATTATTAATATAAATAACATAACAATTGTTAAATTAGAAATTTTGATGTCAAATATTTCCAGTCTATCATTTAATATATTGCTTAGCAGTGTGAAGCTGTAAGCCTATCAAAGTGCATTTAAAATCATAACAAGAAACCTATTCATGTTTTTTAACCAGTATGTTAATTAACTTATGGATTTGTTATAAAAATCAATGTTTTACAGTTACCTATTGATCCAGTGGCAAGAATACTTAATTTGATAACTTACTTTTACCACAATTAAAATACTAGATCTTAAGTTTAAGGAAGTATATATCTATACTACGCAGAATTTTTAAAAATTATTATATCACTTAAAGTATGCATTTGTGTTATAAAAATTGCTTGTTTATGTTTAATGATAAATAATATTTATGCTTTAAAGAAGATATTTTTATGTGTACATACATATAGCTTTTGTATTTTTAAATAATTGTATCTTATATTTTAAATAGTCCAACAGAATTAATATCTTCAGTAATTGGTATGACTCTAGGACATGATTTACCAGAAAATGTAAATAATTTTAAATGCAATAAAATACAACACACACACACACACACACACACACACACACACACACACACACAAATCTTAAATGAATATTTATTAAAAATCTACGTATGCAGCAAAGCAACTATTGTCCACGCATTTTTCCTTTTTTATATTTTGGATTATTCAGGCTTCAAAATAATGCACTAAAATTTGTACTATTTACAACCATATGTTTAATTTTTTTTTATATAATTATATAATATTAATATAGCGATCATTCGCTAATGTTTGTACATAACTACAATTATATTTTTTCACAAGTAATCTTACATTTCTTATGTAACATTGTAAAATCATGTAGACTGAAAATAAAATATCACCAATAATTTCTTTGTAGTTTCATCATAAATTCAATATAAATCTAAATCTCATCGTAAATCTTAATAAATTATAACTATTGTACTAAAAATTTTTATGTATAAGGTAAACTAATTAAACTTAAATTAGTATCATAAATTTTAATAATAAATAAACACTCATAATACAAAAATAAGCAATTATATACTAAAAGTCTTTTATGGATCCATACTTGGTTCATCGACAGAACTTGTTCTTTGCATATAAAATTGTTCTCCGAACCATTCTCTATGCATTTCCAAATAACTGCAAAAAATTAAAAAATTTTGTAAAATTATTATAATGACACAGAAGTATAAAAATATATTATAATATACAAATTATTAATATCTTACCTTAAAAACATATCTAAATATTTTAATAAAATTTTTAATTTTTTCTCTGGAATATCTGTCATCTGAAGTAAATCAGGTAATTTTACTAAAAAGTGAATTTTTTCAGATTAATGACAAATTTTTTATAAATAAAAAATTAATCGTATAATAAAATTTACCAAACAGGCGTACTAGATGTACGGCGCCATATATCATTGACGGTTCTGGTTGGCTATTTTGTTTTGTAATTTCTGGCATCAATCGCCATTTATTTGATTCTTCAAGTAATGAAGTTATTTGTGCAGAATTAATGACGGGGACTGACATTCTTAGAGTAACGCCTCTTGGACTGGAACATCTCGAACTTGTACTTGCCATACTGTTCATACTAAAATAGCAATACGAAATTTACAACTGATATTGCAAATATTTAATATGTTTATATATATACCATAAATTACCTCGATAAATTTCCAGTTTCCTGCTTTATATCTTCAATCGGTCTTGGTGGTTTTGGTTCTTCCACTGAACTTAAACGACATGATCGTAATTTACGCCGCGTATTTGAAATGGTAGGTGTAATTTTTTCTACTTCAGGTTCTTGCTCCCGAAATGGAGGTAAGTGCGCGAACTCTGTGTCCTCAACTTCTTCTTTTATTGTTATATCAGATCTAAAAAATAATATTAATACTTTATAATACTTAAACAAAATCTAATTTATTCAGTAGATTTTATTTTGTATAAATTATTATTTATAATAAATTTATTTGATTTTTAAATAATAAAAAATTAATCATTGGCACAGCTGACATAGTAAGTATTGGATTTTCCTTGTCGAATTCTATGTTAAATCGAGGTTATTCAATGGTTTAACTTCCATTTCTGATCCTACCAAAGTTTTTGAAGACATTTTGCAGGAAATGTTTGCGAGATTTTTTGGTTGTTTATTATATGTGAATATATACTCGTTATATGCGAATATTTCAGAAAAAGGACTATCTAGTTTACACATTTGTTAATAAAGAAACAAACAATAATAAATAATATTTTAGCTTATTTAAACATTCACCGATCATTTACATAAAATATGAATATATAAACAGTTAATTTGATATTTAAGAACTCATTGGCCTTTCCTGTAAAAGTTTATTGAAAAAAAAGAAAAAAGATCCAATTTTAATTTCTACTACCAAAATATTTAGCAGGCAATATTTGCAAAGTTCCTACGAAAATTTTATTATGACTAATGCATTACCACCCAAATCAGCTGTGATTTTGATAACACTTATGAAGAAATATGTATACTTTTAATTACTTACAACTTAAAATTATACTATATCATTTGTAACAATCATAAACAATTCAATAAGATAAGTTTATAAAATTATGATATATTTATTTTAAAAAACCATGACATCAAAAACAATAGATTTTTAACTAATTATTTATGGTATTGAATTAGTAATAGATCTTACTTATATTTGATCAACGTAATTTTTTAAATATATAAATAACACTTACTCTACAACTTCTTCTTTAACTGGAAGTGATTCTTCAATGCTTGTTGATATAGGCATTAGCTTCATAGTTAAATACTGTTCTTTCTCTTGTTTATATAGTAGAAGATCACTCAAAGTAAAATCAAAATATATCCTTAAACCATCTGCTATTTCCCTACATATATTTATATCACTTACAGTTTGCTGTAAACTGTTTTGTACTTTATTTCTTTGTGGTTTTTCAGGAATGTTAGTTAATTGAGTTGTTGTGTAATGCTGTACCCAAGATTCTAAAATATTTGTGACTGTTGGTTGTGCAGGTAGCACAGCAAGCTATAAAATAAAAAATAGAAAAAATCAGATCCTCGATACAAAATTATAATATAAAAATTTATAAACTTTAATTATTAAATGATTAATATAAAAAGCAATATTATATTCTTATTTCTATTAGTTATAAATTATTAATGATGAAAAGAATATATAATATATAATTGTAAATAATTATTATTTTGGATAATTATTACAGAATTGAAAATAATTATTATTTTGTAAAAACAAATTTTTAATTACTTTTTTTTTTACTTTTTTGTTTTATTAATTATATGTTTACTTTATAAGATATTTTTAAGCATACAAGATTAAGGGTATAAATTATCTTTGTAATAGTTATGTATTTAAAAAGTCAATTTACTTTATTTATTTGTATACGTCATCAGAGCTTCTCAATTTAATAAAATTTATTTGTAACGAAATGAAAATTATAAATATACTTACCTTATTTTTATTAATTATTAAGTCATTGTCCTGTTCTAATACTCGTTTTAAAGTATTTCCTATTTCAAGATCTATTCCAGGCCGAACACTAGCACCTGATTGACTACCACCACCACTATCTTCATCACCAGTCGTTTCTTCTTCATAGTCAGAGCTACTTTCTGTATCTTCTGTTACAATATCCTGAATTTCAAATATTAAATCACAAACTGTTTGCACTTATAATTTTACATATATATTACTTATAAATTATTAATTTATTTTATTATTGATCTGTAATTATAATAATTATTATAAACTAAATTTTTAGCCCTATATCTTGCTTTTTACCTCAGTATCATAGTCTTCGTGCTGGCCTGAACTACCATCTTCTGACGATCCTGTTGTTCCAGATGTGGCACGACTACCACTACTACGTGCTCGTCTCTTTGCTTCTGTGCCTGATTCAACAGAACGTTCTGAAAACTTATGACTTCTTTTCTTACGTTCTCTTCTGTATAAATAAGCTCCTCTAAAATTTAAAGTTAATTATGTTTGTAATTACACTAGTATTTAATTTGATTATATAATAAATAAATAAATATATTATAATATAAAAATAATATACAATTGTAATTGAGCTTTCTGTGCAAGATCTCTTTGTAATTGACGGTTCTCTTCTGTATCTTTCAAAACATACTCTTCTGTAACACAGCGATCCCAAGATGAATTCCATCCCTACATTAAAAAATATGACAATTTGTAATTTATATATGCCTATCTGAATGATTCAAAGTGTTATATCTTACCTGAAAATGAATTAAATATTCCACAGCCTTTCTCCCTCTTTGATCTTTATTAACAATAACATCAAGTACCTGAAAAGCAATACATAGATTAAGACCTCTGAAATGTTTAATATTTAAAAACCATATATAATTTGGTATAAACTGTTATTTAAATAAATTAAACAAAAAATTTTCTGAACAAAAAATTCAATATTAGTTAAAAAGGAAGCACTTAGCACTTAAAATAACAACAAAAAATAATTAGGTTACCTTTGAATCATAAAGTACTTTCGCCTTTGTTGGATCTGGTTCATAACACAAAACTTTTTCGCCATCTGCAAATTTGAATTTTGGACCTCTGGTCGATACCATCTTTTTTTTATTATTACATTTAGAAAAATCAAAACATACAATCAACAATACATAAAATAGTAAACAAACAACGAGCCGGTGATTTCCATGACTGCGAAATCGTCCATTTTTTGATGCTAACGCGTCCAAGCGCAAGCATCCATCACCACAGGACCAGCACAGAACATAGACTGACATGGTCATACAATCAGATTCGATACGGTCAACAACGGTCAAAATGACCAAAAAAGAACCAAATTTAAAATGACATTTCAGCTTATTTACTTTGCTACAAAATAGATTTGAAAACTTTCAGATATATTGTGAAAATATTAAATTTAATTATAATCATTTTGATAAGATATTGTAAAATGTATAATAAATAAAAAAAATTATTTTAAGGTTAAATAAAACGATTTTAAACTTTAATTTTAATATATATATATAAACAAGCGGTAATGAGCTGAAGGCAACGTATACTTTTGGCTTCAGCACGTTTCCACGTGCTTTAATAAAAATAATATTAATAATGTTCTTTATGATTGTTTAATTATGTGTGATAATCTCCCACAAAATACATCTTCTAAATAACTTTTTTTATATAAATTTTAGTGTATTTTTCACCCTGTAAGTAGTTTCTGATTTATAAGATTGTTTTTAATTTTTTTTTTCAATTCGTATTTACTACTTACACATTACCATTTCCTTTATATTATCTTTAAGTAATAAATAAATTAATACGCACGTTAAATGTTATTATTATAAATTTGATTTAATTTCAATTTCGGAAAACAAACGGGTTGTGAAGAATTCCCGGATATTTAAATTAAAACTAGAAATAAACATAGCATATATTATTTACGAAAGAATTCATTAAAACGGTTCACCAAATCTTTTTGAAGAAACTTTTCTTCGATATTTTAAAATCTGTATAAAATATGGCGGAATAAACATTTTCAAAATCATTTACTGTAAATAAACTTATAAAAATATATCGGGTATAATACGAAGTACAAATATTATAGAAAACCCTTTTCTTTTATTGTATATTTATTTATTTGCAGCATATCACTTTTAAGATTATTTAAGTAAAAAAAACTTTTCTTTTATCAGAATTAAAAGTCAAAAATAGAAGTTTCCATTTGAAAGATCAATACTTTTTTACAGAGTTTATCCTAGTATATTAAATATAAAATAAGTATATTGCTTCGAATGTTTTCGAAACTAATTTAAAATATATGATATACCATTATTCTTCGATCGTTAACTCTGTAAAAAGGTATTGATCTTTCAAATGGAAACTTCTATTTTTGACTTTTAATTCTGATAAAAGAAAAGTTTTTTTTACTTAAATAATCTTAAAAGTGATATGCTGCAAATCAATCAATATGCAATAAAAGAAAAGAGTTTTCCACAATGTCTGTATATTGTATTATTCACGATATATTTTTAATCCAGAAAGTATGTACGGCTTTACGGGGACGCGTGTGTACGTTAAAAACATAAGCAATTTGTACTTTACGGGCGATCCATGAAAAATTGTTGTTTGAACTATTAGAATTTAAAGCTGTTAAAATTTTATGAGCTCTTGCGTAAAGTAAAGCGTTCGGCGCTACACGCGGCGCTACTTTTATAATTACGCACTCGTCCGTAAAGTTCTATACTTACGACCTAAATATATACATACACGCGAAAAGCACTATTGTGCAACTCGACGTCCTATTATTGTCCGAATTACAAATAATTTTACATTGACTTTGTACTTGTAAATTGTAAAGAAATCGGAACCGCAGTTCCATATCGGAATCCACGTTTTCGACTTTGCTCTAAACAACCGTTCCGACTAAATAGAAAACTGTGAAATGATTCTGTATTTGTTTCTGACGACAATGCCTTGCTATATCCTATGCAAAATATATATGTATACTGTATTTTCATTTAATGTATAATTTAACTACTTTATCGGTAATTTTTCTTTTTAACAATTCGGAATAAGATCGTAAAGGTTTAATATGCAATAAAACTAATATGTTTAAGGTACAATACAACGCTATATATATGAGAGCAATATAAAATATACAACTTATATAACAATTCATAAACTGCTTAATTAGCACGTCATAAGTAAATAATGTTAATCATTACCAAAATGTTCATTAGATGATGTTGGCATTAATGACTTAAATAATATACATATATAAACAAATTTAAAACCTAAAAATCTGCTATTAATTACAGGTACGTTCACGTGTATTTCTATTTTTTCGATGAAACTGAAAAATAAATTTTTGCATAGGTTTTATCAATATAGGAAATAAAAAACGTAGTTTTTTTATTAATATCGGCCGTGCTTGTTAATATAGTCGTATATGCAGTGTACAACTTTTTTCCGTCATAAAGCAGAGCATATGAATGCTCCGATTATTGTTATAAAAATAAGATCATATAGTACAGCCAAAAATAATGCAATACAGTCGCGCACAGACTTCCCAATTTTTTATTCGAACTCGATTTCTTTTATACTTATTTTTGTAGTTTATTTATAATTCAACGAATAAAAATTTAATTAATACGGCTTATTTTATATACGCATAAAGTAACGTATCAGCTCCGAAAAATCACTCGAACCATTCAAAAAAGAAAATTAGTTGCGACGTTGGTACAAAAAAAAAAAATAAAAAAAAATTTAAAACTTCAGTACTTTCATCCTAATCTTTATGATTAATTTTAGTAAATTTTTAATATTAGTAATAATGCTGCAAAAGTATATAGAAAAATAATTATTATTAACGAAATCATCAATGCTGATTAGAGGTTGGATTGATAAAGTGGAAGGGACATAAAAATGTAAACAAGTAATGTAAATTTTTTATAACACTTTTTTCATGTTCTGATAAGTCTATGGTAATTAATAATTAATAACAAGAAAAAAAAAACCTTCTTCGTCAATGTGTATACAGTAATTAATAAAAGGTACAATTAGCAAATTACTATGATGTGTATTCACTTTGTGTAATAATAATAGATAATAATATAATTGTAATATTTTTTTCGTTATAATTATAGCGCAATTTTTCTTTTCTCACGTGCTCGATTTCATATTTTCTTTTTCTACAAATATAATAATATGTTATATAATATTTTTACCTTTTTTGTTTACATATATCCACGTTGGACTATTATCAATCGGGTTTTTATTTTTTTTTAAACCTTCTTTCCTATTTGTATTACTTCAATAATCGATTACTAAAAATACAAATGTTTCATGTATAGAGCCTATTTTCGAAAGCAACGAACTGCGAGGTTTCGCTGCTTTTGAAAAGCTTCCTTTATTTTATTTTTCTTTCCTTACATGCGTATCATAGATTATTTTGTATAGCTCCGCTTATATAAAATTAAGGGGCTCGTGAAGACAAATTTGCACTTGACACACGTTTTTATTTATAGAGTAAAAAAGAGAAAGAGATTTTTCTTTTATCTTAGCTTTATAATTATTATTTTTACAGCTTGATATTTGTATATTTGTATTTGTTTTATGTTAATTCAATTACAAGAATTGCTAATATATTTTACATACAATTCACTTTTAATACGAATATCATACAAAGACAAAAAAAACTCATCATCAATCCAAAAAGCCAAGCCGCGCGCTTTACAAATATGCTATACGTATACTCTCTTTCTCTCTCTCTCTCTCTCTCTCTCTCTCTCTCTTCTTTTTATTTTTTTTTTTGAATGTAATAATCATTTAAATATATTTATTTTCAAGAACTGCTCCAAAAGCCCTTTAATGTTATCAAGGATACGTAAATTTCACTTAGCCATAAAGTACTATTATGTACACACGAAGCTAAATTCTTTTTATCTATAATTTATACAAATATTTAAAAGTAATGTTTAATAATAAAATTATAACGTAATAATGCCTAACCTACCTATCTATTTAGTCTCGACAAGAATATTTTACAACAAAAATTACAATCATTTTCATTACAGCATAGGTACATGCTTTAATAAACGCACTCTCTCTTCAAATATTTTCATCGAACTGTTAAATCATTTGTTTTCGTCTTAGATTTGCAGAAATCTATACGAGTTAAAGTTACATTACACTTCACCCATCACAATATAGAGTATAGACCAAATAAAATTTATTCTATCTCGTTTTCAATATTTTAATACGCTTTTTGTACGTATATATCTATATTTATATTTTATATACATATACAGTTCTTTCCCCCTTTTAATGAATTATAAGCATGTCAATATATACAATAAATAAAGAAAAGCGAGCGGATTTATCCGTCGAATTGGTTTGTATACACGGCAATTAATGTTGCTATGTTAATTAGTTTAAATTGTGATTAACATAAAACATCACTTCGCTAGCAAAAATACAATGGAAAAATAAAAAATAAAAAATTTAAGCGGAAAAACATGACTTTGAGCCTAATTCTCACGAATAAATGATAAGTCAAAGTCATTAAATAAAAAAACGAGTGTACATCTTTTATTATAAATGTCCTTTTGCTATAGGGAAAATAGACGAGATTAATTACATACGATCAAATTTCAACACATTTATGTTTACTTTATTATACATTTATAATCTTTTACTATATAAAAATTGTTTGAAAAATAATGATCAGTGTTAATTATCCTTGTTAAAAGTAACAATTTGTTATTTTTATTTTCATCATATAATTTACTTTATAAATGTATGATTCTATGATGAAAAAATAAATGGTCAATTCTTTAAAAATTTGAGTAATTTATGGTTTGATATATTTTATTTTTTCATATAGTGGGAAGTAAATTTAAACCATTTTCATTTAAAGTTTACGAATAATGTGAACCACGTCAAAATATGAGATTTCAGAATTGAACAATATGAATTATTCATTATTAAATATTTTTTGTTAAGAAGAATATTATGTGAACCTAGTAGATAATAAAAAAACATTTTTCCAAACATAAATTACATAAAGGATGAAAAATAGTGTTCGTAATGTCAGTGGAAATTACAAGATTAATTTCTGATCTATTCAGAAGAAAGACTACAAACTAATACAGAAGTTAGATCAGATAATGGATAATATTGATTGTTTAAGAAAAAGAAGTAGGATTGAAGAAATAGTAATTTATTTAGATTTCTTCGATAATAACATAAATGTTCTAACGCCAATAATAAATACTTTAATTGAAAAAATGATATTCAATGATAGAATTCAACAAATTTTTATAAAATATGGTATTATATCCTCAAAAAGATGAATGTTACAAAAAATAAGGTAATTTAAATAAGTAAAATATAAGTATATAGTATTAGGTTAGTAATTCGATTGATATAATGTATCATCGATTTGAAATAAATTATTTATTTAGGAATTAGTTAACATCAAGAGATCTAAAAAAATTAAACAATTACAAAATCTTAAAGTTCGTCTTAAATTAAGTAATTTTAAACAATTACTAAATGATTATATAATTATATCACAAATTACATATGTTAATAGCGTTTTAAAAGCATTAATAATTAAGTTTATGAAGGAGCAGTTTATGATAAAATTAATTTTAAACTATCAGTCAGGCAAATGGATTAAAGGCAGAATTCATTTATTTCATACTAAAGACAATAATGCAAACCTTACACTGTGACTGATAGTTTAAAATTTATACATATGCACATTGAAAGTTGAATAATACTCTGTTCAGACAAAAAATTTCTTTGAACAGTTTAATTTGCAACTTTTAGAATTTCCACACAACTAGACAACATATTTGTTTTAGTTATTTCTGATTTTATATAATCTTGATTATTGTTAATTTGAATTATAATCAGAAATGCTTTCAATATTCTATCAATATCTATATATAACCATAAATTAATTTAAATTCTTTGTAAAATAATAAATTTTTATAACCTCCACTAAAAACCCGTCATATATAATTGAAATAATAAGACACTGTTTTATATTTTTCAAACAATTCAATTTACAGAGATTTATATTAATATACTTTCCCTAGTACAAAAAAATATATTCAGTATGTGCATAAAATGATATAAGCAGCTATGTTTGCTTTCTACAAATAACAATGAACACTCGTTTTTTTTTAATCCATTTTACATTATATATAAATCATTATATGCATATTTTAAGTAAAAAAAAGAAAAATAAAACAAGATCTATGAAATAATCACGATATAGAATTAAATATGTGATGCATTTAAAAGAAACCCTAAACCAATAAAAAAGTTAACAAAAAGAACATTATAATTACATGAGAGAGAAAAAGGTGATGAGTACTAACAAGTTATATTCTCATTTTTTTACAGTAAACATCAAGAATTGCCTTCACGTAGAATTATATAATTATAAACTAGAGTATCGGTATCACGTAAAAACAATAATAAGAAGAAAATCTATTCTGCTTATGTGTCTCTGTATTGCATGCATCGGCAATGAGAATGTTAAACCAGGAAGTATTTAATAAGCGTTTTTAATTACATGAAATTTATGAACAATAGTAGCGATCATAACATAGAAGAGTAGCAGGTAATAATTAACATAATCACAATGATTCTAGTGAAGTTTCACGATCAGAATTATCACTAGATTTTTCATTGAAAATTTAAAGAGGTTTTGGTATTTACAATGAGAGGTGCCTTGCATACCTTCATGAGAAATTATTTACAAAATATATTTATTCATATATTACTAATAGAATTCAATATTCTATGGACTTCTATCTCTCTCTTTCTTGCTTTCTTTAATAATAATTACAGTATCTTTATTTGTCTCTGTAAATTTAAGTATGACTTAATTACCAACATTTTTTTTAATTCTTTTATAAATATAAAATAAATTCTTTCTTACAATCTTATTACACCCCAGTCTTTTTTAAATCTATGCTTAATTTTGATCAACCAACAGATCATTTTTATAATTTTATAAATAAAAACTGTTCCTTAAAGTAAATATGAAATTTAGATTTAAAGATTTGATTTGCTTTTTATATTTTTTACAATTTGATTAATATAATTTTTACAAAGCTTTTTGAAAAATTATTAATTTTATGTGTACAATTTGAAAGAGTATTTAATCAACATCTGTTAATTGCATCATGTTTAAGCAATTTGACCTCTTTTCATCATTTGTTCGCTAAAAATTTTGTCTTGCACGCATAAAAAATATACAAAATGAAAAATAGATACACTATCATTATAGTAGTTATAGTCAGATTCAAGTGTAGCACACAGAATTTGTCTTTCTTTACTACAATTTATAGTGGACGTGACTGAAGATTGGAATTTCTTTTTTGAAATGTATAACATTACATCAGTGAAATTCCAGTTTAATAAGGTTAGTCTTGTAGTAGTTGAAAAAATTTCATTTTTCTTTGTACAATTTGATAATGAAGCTTTCACTATTTTAATTTGCAACAAATATTTTTAGTGATTTTAACAATTGAATGATAAAAAAGGTTCTGAATTAGCTCAGTAATTTATTTTATAATTTGAATTTCTTCAAGGAATTTATAGTATACCTAAATTATTAAATTTATTTTAACGTAACCAAAATTTTCAACAGCAATATCAAAGAATCAAGGAAAAATAGTTTGTGAGACTTAAAAATAGCTTTCGAATTACTGTCTAATCCCTTATAATTTAAGATCATCTTAAATTAAATAAAATCATCTTAGATCAAAAATAAAAAATTACTTAATTCAATTACTAGAAATCACTGGGATATTGCGCAATTTGTCAGTAATCTCACGATCAGTACTTTTAATTCTTGTTAACAAAAATATTAACAGATAAAATAATAATAAAAATAATAAAGCACATTCTTAGTTCAACCCTTCATTCTTAATTTCCAAATTAAAAAATCTTCCAATAGCAATTTTTTGTGCGCTCTTATTTATTTTATTTTTGCCTTTTCTTTGATGATGCGTAACGATTATTCACCAGGTGGGGTCCAGCCACGCGGTGATCATATAACCATTGACAGCACATAGACAACCAGAGTGGCCTTGACGAGCGACGGTAGCTAATCACTGTCAAGGTCGCTTTCTGAAGGTCATTTGTTTTCTCGAGATATTCGCCTCCTCTTCGCCTGCTCTGCTGATTCAGCTGTCGCTAAAAAATCGTTCCCGCTGTACGAATTTATTCTATTAAAGCACTATGATTAAATATTCAAATGCAATAATTTTTATGTACACATCACATGCTCATGTGATAGAGTACAGTTTCTGAAGCATAATTTATTTAATATAAAATACCATAATGTACAATGCTAGTCTCAGATTTGTCTTTTAAAATTATTTATACATATTTTAAAGAAAAATGTTACATTGATAAAAATAAATTTTCTTGTTACTCATTTTACAAAACTAATCTTAAAATATTAATTTTCTTCTATTTATTTTACAAAAAAAAAATAATATTCTCAAATGCCATATTCTATTTAACTTAAAAAAATAATTTTTTATTTCTACTTAATAGATAAATAAGTAAAGAAATAATTTAAGTCCAGTATTGCATTATTTAGAATTAGAAAATTCGAAATAAATTATAATTTAGACATTGAGTATGCGATGTATTGTAGGTGAAAAGAGTAGAAAATGTGATAAAGATCTATAGTGCAGTAAAGATGAAATAGTTTTGGATAATTAATTCTTTAAAGAACACAGACGGATGAAATTCTCATAGAAAAAATACACTTGCTTTAGCATATTTGTTTTAAGATTATATTTGGATTTCAACAGAAGAATATTTTACATACATATTTGATATGAATAGTATTGAATATTTTACAAATAACATTAAAAGTTATTGTTACACAAGAGTTTAATACAAACTATTTCATCAAATTAAACTAATTAACTCAAATAAAATTAAAAACTTAAAACAAATATATATCTATTTGTATATATACTGGTATCAAATTCTATATTAATAATATAATAAGGATGAAATAATATATATATATTTTTATATATATATATATTTATATTTATACGTCGTATATTTTTTCTAATGATAAAATAATCATTATATATTTATTTATTTTTCTAATATTCGTAGACACATAAAAACAAAACAAAATTCTATCGTATTAAAAGTTCCGCAGAGTACGAAGATATTTATATACTTATGTACAATATGTAATTTACAAAAAAGAAGACATACATAATAACATTTCTCTTGATTTCACCTGCCTGTATTCTCAACAGATTAATGATAGTATATTCCATTTATTCCCTTTTTAAAAATTCGATCCACACATTGGAGACTGTCGTAAACGAGATGTGAACTGTGGACGCTGCTATGTACTTTTTGTATTTTACTAATATATTTATTTATACAAACAACTTTACTGAAGTAACATGTTTGCGTTGTTATTATTATTACTATAACATTACAAAGTTTGAGTCAACAATTTTAAATATATTTTGTGTAACTACCTAATATACTTTACACTTATCAATATATTATATTGACAATCTAGACATAGAAATTTGTATTAGTAATCAATTTCATATACAATTTTTCATTCTTATTCTGACGAATTCACAGTTAATTTTTTTAATATTTACCTATATATGAGAAAAATCATTTTTAATGATATCATTCAGTTAATTATAAAATTATAATAAATATGTGTAAATATATTACATCTGTAAATATGCACATAATAAATGCCTAATCTTATTATACAATATCATAAAAATAATTTTTCTCAAATATAAATAATTTTACAACAATTTTAGCTATTCATCAGATAACATGTACTACGAAAATTAAATCAAACTTTGTCGCGTTACAGGTAATGGATACAAATTCATACGATTTTGAAAATCGTAAAATAATGTATTTTTATAAATATATTATAGTCTATATAATATAATATAGTCTATAAATATAAAAATAAAATACCTGCTACAGTTTTAATGATGAATCGACAGCATACTCGATTCACATCTCTTTACAAACACACATAAATATCTTTAAATATATCGTAGCACTTTACTTTTGAATGCACATATATCACAGCGGTTGTACATGTTTCCTCAGAAAAACAAATCGAACAATCCAAAGTTTACGCATCCTCGATAAAAAAATCGGACGAAGTGAGAACACGCATCAGGGAAAAGTCGCCGTACTTCAATCCACCAGATTAGATAAAAAAATAAGTTATCTGAAAAAAGTCTTCCCTGATCTTAATTTTAACAGACAACTCCGCAAAATCTTTATTTTACTTAGTTCAAGACTGTACAAGTTCAATACTCGGCGAAGTATTTGCCAATTCATCGAGTCGTTCTCAAATCGCCTGATTTCTCGCATTATCAAGCGTTTACGTATATTTGTACACAGTATTATGTCCCCTCCGGTCGGTTTCTCTTTGTACCTCGGAAGCGCGGGTGCGTGTGGTGTGTTGTTGGGGGGACTTACTCACCGGCAGCTCCGCTCCGGGTTTTCCTCCTGTTAACGTCGTCCATGGTGCGCGAGGCGCCCCTCGTGTTGCCGGCCGGCGTAGCGAGCGGCGAGGCCGTGCTCTGACGCACCGAGCGCCTCGTCGTCATCTCGCCAACGCCGACTGACTCATTGCTCGAAACGGAGGTACCACGTAGCCTTTCTTTGACCATCGCCTGGGGTCCACCACCAGCGGTAGGCGTCGCGCCCGATTGCTGCTGCTGCTGCTGCTGCTGCTGCTGCTGTTGCTGCTGCGGCTGAGGTTGCGGCTGCGGCTGCGGCTGCTGTTGCTGTTGCTGCTGCTGAGATTGAAACTGCTGTTGTTGCAGTTGCTGTGAATGCTGATGTTGCTGCTGTTGCTGCAGATGTTTGCTTGTGAGCAACCGACTTTCGCGTTGTGCTCGGCCATTACCAGAATTGTAATTCTGCAAGGCCGTTTGAAATTGCTGGCCACCAGAAATATTACCGGTACCGCTTCTGCAATTTCAAGATTTCGAATATTTATTTAGCCCATGAATTAAATTATAGTTTTCTTATACATATACTCAAATTGGTTACATCTTTCTTTCCGAAAAATAATAAAAGATTTATGTAAACTTTTTGTGATTAAATAATTAAGCAAAATAAATTTGTTTTATTGTAAATAAATTAATATAAAAACAAAGAAATTTCATTATAACTGACTACTTTCTTTTACCAAGTTCAATATTTTAAGCTGGAATGATACATTTTAGAATTACTATTGACAATTAAAATCTATGTCATATATTACATAAATCTAAAACGATCAAGACAATAATATCTATAATAGTTTTAAACACTAAAGCATAAATTATTTCCATTAACCATTAAACATTGTCATTATTTGATTATAATGATGTGTTAGAAGAAAAGTTGTAGCCAGCAAAAATATTCCCAATTAATTTTAATATTAATATAAACTTCTTTAGTATAATATTTTTATTTCATTATAAAAATAATCAAAAATGTTCTATGTAGAAATGAAATTTTCAACAATAATAAAATTAATGATTTACACTGAACTATAGAAAAATTAAAATTAAATTTAAATATAAAACTTATAGTTCAATGCAAAGTTACTATTCTAAAGTAATGCCTAGATATAAATTCATTGTAGTTTAGCTATTTGCAAGTTATATATAAATTATTATGCCATATTAGAATGTTTAATATTAATTATTTGAATTATACATTAAATCTGTTTTTTAAGGTTTACTATTAGCACGTATAATCTTTTAAAAAAACATTATTTTTCAATACGTTCTCAAAATAGAAAAAGAATATTTTTTGTATCAATTAAATACTTAATTTACACGTTTGATTTTAAATAAATTAATATATTACTATTACCACAATATAGTTATTATTATCACTTTTCTATCAAGCAAGTTTTAATTGGCACATTGAAAATGTTAATTATTGGGCAATAATTATATATTGAAAACAATATTTAAGCAATTAAGATTCTTACTTTTGATCTTTGGATTTTGGTGATCCACTGCACATGTCATCTGTTACTCTTATTTTTACTTTTCCAGAACCTTCAATAGAATGCTCATCGTCAGACGATTCTATATCCACAAGCATTGGTCCTTGAACTAGAATATAATGTATTGGAGATGTAATTAACTCTATTATTTTATAATAAATAATTAAAAATAGTCACGCAAATCTAAGATACTAAAATAAATTAATATAATCGACACACAAATCTAAAACTTACAAAATATACAATATCAAAATATTCAAAAAATACACAACATCTAAATAATATTAAAAGGTCCTTTTAAAATAAGATCAACTTGTCAAAATCTGGCTTCGTCAACATGTCCCTTGGAATCATCTACTTTAATCATTAATTATGTTACTGTAAAACATCAGTTTTTATTTATAATTAACTGCTATTACTTTATTTTAACAACTTAACCATCAAGAAATTAATTTTAATATTTCTTGTGAATATATTTTAATATAGAAACTTTTATATTAATGGATACTGAGTTTATGTTTTAAAAATAAATATTTAAACTTTCAATAGATAAGTAATGTAGCTGTTACGTTAAGCTCTAGAAATGTGGCTCATTTTCAAGAAAAAAGTATTTGTATATAACAAAATAATCAAAGACATTGATTTTGGATAAATTACTTATATTTGGCATTGTCTAATATACAGCAAAGATTGTTATTAATATTAATAAATTAATTTTAGATTATTATGAATAAAATAAATTTCATTATTTAAAAATAATTTGTTTCAAGTGTAAAAAAATACAAAACATATTTTAAAAAAATCTTGAAGCCTATAAACATAAATCAAAATTTATATGATCTAATCGCGATTATTTGAAATAATATATACTAAGTAAATAATTTATTTAACTATATCAAATAGTTATTTTCTTTAAAAGAATAATAATTGACAATACCAAACAAATAAAGTAGCTTATTCTATCTTTCAAAGCTTTTTTTATTTTGTAATGTACATCCAATCGAGTCGCTATCTATCCATTTTCAAATTTCCATCATGATAGACACCTTTTCTACTCTTGGACAATATGTTGAAGCCCTTCTTGGTATCATCCTTGCCAGTAGCGAGTTGCCTTTTAACAGGACCACCAGAGCTCTCATCTACGCCCATGCAAGCCTTAATAAGTCCAGCAGCGTTCTCCGAGCATTTCCGTTTACCTGGCCTTGGCTGTTGCTGCTGCTCCTCGCTATTCGACGCGATGCTACTCTCGCTCTCCTGCCGCTTGCGCTTGCCCGTTATCTTGGTCGTGGCCGTTCCGGTTGCCAGTGCAACGTTGGTAGTCGTGACGGGCGATACTTTCGTCGTCGCCGCAGCCAATTTTGGACCCGCCTTCGCGTAAGGCGAGATGCTCCTCCTCTCGTGAGGACTGCACTTGGGCGTCTTGACGTCGGGACTGTTCAGACCAGAGGTCTTTTGCGACCTCGTCCGAAGCGAGCGTTTTTCCCCGCTGCCGCCCGACTCGTTCGGTATCTCGATGAGCAGCTGCTCGAGGAGGGATTTCGTTGCCCCGCGCTGCTTGCCACCGCCGTACTCGTCGGCGTGAAACTGCCCGACCGGCTCATCGCTCTCCTCGATGCAAATGACGTCCTGGCGTCCCTCGAGTTCCTGCTTCCTTCGCCTCTTGCGCTTAAGATGCTCGGCCGCAACGGCTGCGGCCGTTACTACAGATTCCGCGGCCTCCACCTCACTGGGAATCTGAGGAGCAGGACTGGGAGTATCGTCTCTCTGGAGTACCACCGGATTCGAATAGGTGTACAAGGGCGGTGTGATGCGAATGGGCTGTGGATCGTCGCCGGTCAGAGGCGAGGAGGCGTTGAGATCGCAGCTACTGTTGCCGACTCCACCGCCGTTACCGCCGACCACCACGACATCAGTAACCATTTTTTTAACGAGATCATCCGCGACCTTCTGTAGATTCATCGACGACGAATCCTTCTGGGTCTCCTGACTTTGTACATTGATTTTTTGGTTTTGATCTAAAGTTACTATATCGGACTTGGGCGTCAACGGATGGTCATCCTTGAATGATTTTTGTTGCTGATGCTCTTGCCTCGTGTCGTCGATTTTCGGTTCTTCATTCTTGACCTCTACTTTCGGCTCGACCGTAGGTTTTAGCTCTACTTTCAAGCTCGTCGGCGAGACGTTTTTCACGTCCGTGACATTGCCGCCCTCCTCAATGCTTTCCAACTTTGCAATCTTGGTTGGAGCTACACAAGACGCAACATGATTTTGAATTACAGGCACACTATTGTTACTATTAACATTATTACCGCTACTATTATTGTTATTACTCTGTCGGTGGGAAGGAGAAGACGCGCACTCCTCACCAGTTAACCTAGTTAAACTCTCACTACTTTCTACAAACAGCTTTTTCTCGTCCAAGACTTCAGATGCGTCGCTTTCGACTTTAATGTTCGACATCGTCGTCTCCGCGATCGAAGTCACCACTTCAGTTTTCACATCACTACTACCCTGATCACACGGACTATTACTAGTGTAACTGTTACTACTCTCTGGCTCGGCCTTCACTTCACATTTAACGCTAAGTTCCGCGAAGGTCGTAGACGACAATAAGTCTTTCGAGTCTGTCGCGCACTTCGAGTCATTGTTATCCGTTGGTTGCGGTGGTGTTCTGACCGATTGCGTCGATGAAACCACCGCTGCATGGGGATTAACATTAGACTTCTCCGTAGTGATTCCATTATCGCTATTCATTTCTGGAGTCGTATCGTTCTTTAATTCGGATATAGTAGATACAGAAGCAGCGACAATGCCGATATCACTTGTTACCGTTGCGTCGTTATCCGCCAAATGATTCTCGTAATAAGCTTTACTCTCCACCGCACTCGTCCGCGAATTTGAACACATTTCACTACTACTGTTACTAACTGTTGAGGAAGGCACGTTGTTATTGGTGATTTGCTGCTGCGGAGGAGAGGACTTTACTTCTACTGGCGGCTGCTGCTGCTGCTGCTGCGGCTGTTGTGGTAGTTGCTGCGGCTGTTGTTGCTGCTGTTGTTGCTGCTGTGGCTGTTGCTGTGGCTGTTGCTGTTGTGGCTGTTGCTGTTGTTGCTGCTGTTGTTGCTGTTGCTGCTGCTGTGACTGTGGTTGTTGCTGTGGCTGTGGTTGTTGCTGTTGCTGCTGCTGCTGTATACTACTATTACCAATTTTAGATGATGGTAACGATGTTGTCGGAGTTACAGATTCATGGGCAGCTGCCGGCCTATGCAATGGAGATTCAGCTTGATTAGGTGATTTTTCTGACAGAGCATCCATTGATTCAATACCACTATCTTCGCCACCGGCATTATTATTATTATTATTGTTGTTGTTGTTGTTGTTGTTGTTATTGTTGTTGTTACCTCCATTGTTGACACTAATTATCGCGTTAGGATTGTTGGGACTCACGTCAACTCCAATGCCTCCGAGACCGACCGGATTATTGCTTGTCGGTGTCGAAGGATTCTCAAAGAGTTTTTGCTTAACCTGTGTCTCTATAACACTAATATCACTAATCGGTAATATCGTCTTAGTAACGGATAACTGCTCAATTGTACTAGTAGGAGTCAATTGTTGCTGCTTGCTGATCTGTTCGGTTATTTTTTCTAAAGCCACAGGATTATTCTTTAAGAGATTTACCCGTTGCACTGTTTCGATTGTTTTGTTTGGAATAATGTTAGTCTGCTTGACAAGAGCATGATTCTGAGTTAATTTTTTGGCCTGTAATGATGCTACCGACGAAAGCCTATTAACGTCATTTTTTATTGAAGTTAATGCATGATTCTTCAGCTTTTGAGAAGTGTTCTGTAACTTCACAGTCCCCATAACAGTGGACTTAATATCAAGTTCAATCTTGGACTGTTTGTTCGACAGAGCTGTCGTAGGTCTTGTTGTTGATGCTGCTGTCGTTAACGGCTGTGCAATACTCGTTTTCAAAGGTAAAGCCGATGATTCCGTAAGCGTTGTTATCGTAGTGGTTACCGTGGAACTTTCGAGATTTGAAATGTTTGAAATCTTTGGCGGCACTGGACTACTACTGTTTTCACTTTCCAAAGATGAATTGGAGTTGAACTTGTTTACTACTCCTGATTGCACATTCGATAACATTGTTTTTTGCTGTGAACTGGTCTCCGTCAAAGGCTTTTGGCCCGTTAGCTGCGTTACTTCCAGATTTTGAGATTCTGTAACAACAAAATAATACATTTTATATTAAATTATAAAAGTAAAAAAATTTTGTTATTATTTTCTTAGATTACTAATTTTTCCTTATCTATCTATTTCAATTTCAAAAGAAACTGCATTATATCAAGACCTAGATTTAAAATTAGTTACCTGATAAATGTTGATCTTGCTCATCTACTAAGCTCAGCCTCCTTCTTTTTGCAGGATTTATCAAGTCTTTCCGCACACCATTGGGTTCAGGTTGCTTACTGCTTAAAGCTGAAATGTTTTTCTCTGGAGCAATTTTGCTAACAGTCACGTCGCTATCACTCGTCCGCCTCTGCTCAACCACCTTTTTCACCGCATTGAGATCATTACCAGACGTAGCAGTTAAATTTTCAGATGGCGTCGTTGCTATCTTTTTCAACGTCTGTCCAGTTGTCGCCGCCGATGCGTCTCCACCTTTATAACCCAATTTTCGCCACTTGGCCTGGTTATCCAATATACGACCGCCCGACAGTAAATTCTGCTCTCGATGCAGACCATCACCGGAATCGACCTTTTTCTTAGAATCTCTTCTTTTTGTTTTACCTAAAAATGTCATAAGTTTAGTTATCATAAAATAGATCTGATTCATAGTTGTTCTTAATTGTTAATTATCCCCTTAAGCATCTTTTCCTCATGAATTGAAATAATCAACATAAATATAAATACTATCAGAAATGCAATAAAATAATAAATCATTTTATGATACTAATTCGCTCATACTTTCTTTTAACCCGTAGACGGCCGATATTTCAGAGCTAAAATCGCGATAAAAAAGTGCGCATATAGTGTCTAGTATCATGTATCAACTATGTAAAAAGTTCATATCACAGGGCGAGTCGATATATCGCCTTTCTGGTCCTCTAAAGGTTAAAAAATCTTTACATTACAAATTTAAAGGATGGGCGTCCCACAATTCCTAAATTTGTGATATTGATTATGGATTTACTTCGCAGCTGATTACCAAAAAAGTCTGTATTATAAAAGGCTTTTGAATTAAAAAAAATAAAATATGAATGGTTACCTCCGCCGATTTTATGTTCGTTTGTGTGATTAGTAACATCAGATTCATTGTGAATCTGCTGCTGGACACTCTGTGGCGTTTGTTGATTCAAACTGGAAGATTTATGTTTAATGGGTGAAGGTATTCTATTATTCAGGGGAATATCATCAACATCGCCGCCAATTTTACTCGTCGCTGAACTTGACTGCTGTTGCTGCTTCGATACTGAAATTTGTTGCTGCTGCTGCTGCTGCAGCAATCTCGGCATCACTTCCATCGGCGAGCCATTTCCGCTGCTGCCGCTGCCGCTATTGTTGCTCGCACTGCTGCTCTCTTGTTTTAAGGCATTCGTCTTGGTCATAACGGTTTGAAGCGTATTGTTCATCTTCGCCAAGGTGTTAGCGCTATTCACCGTGGCGGAGTTAGATAAAGGCAATTTTGAGGCGGATGAAGTACCTATAAATATTATTTTTTGTAAACATTACACCATTTAACTCTACGAAAGCTATTTTCAGCATGAAAGCGTATAAACGAGAATTATAAGCTTATTACTTTATGAAAAAATTAAAATATGTATTAAAAAATAATACATTTAATGAAATTATTTATCACTGACATAGATAACTTTATATTGCTAATATATCCACTTAAGGAGTTCTTATTGTGTAATTTAAAGTCGGCATGTAATTCAATATTAATAAAGTTCTAAATATATTTTACAATGTGGTTGAAAATATTTGTTCCGTCTTTTTACCTATAATCATACTTAATGACTTCTTCTGTAACAATTTGTTTCCATCCGTTCCCTCTTTCATCTTTTTGAGCTTTCCTCGCCTTTTTATGCTCGCCGAGTCGGACTCCACCGACTCCTTCGAGAGTTTCTTTTCCTTCTTACTAATTTGCACGACCGAGGCATTGCGTCCACGCAATGATATATGAAGCGGCGGTACTCGTGGTTCCTCGCCCGAAACGGGACCAATACCAATGCCACCAGTACCCATACCTGTTAACGTGGCAGTCGTTATCGACATCGCTGTGCCACTTGCGGAGGAAACGTTTCCACTATTACCGCTAACAGAAGCGACATTTGCGTTGGGAAGGCTACCGCTGGTTGCAAACGCTGATTTGACCAGTGACTTATCAGCTTTCCGGGCAGGCGGCGTATTTACAAAAGAAACATCTACTTTATAAGCAGGTGTAACTGGCTCGGACTTTTCCAACTTCAACCTATAAAAATGACATTTTAGACATCTAGTCTCAAACTCCTTACATTTACTAGCTTTCACATATTATTGGTTATAAATAATTGCGGAATGAAGCTTTTAATAAGCCTTAAAAAAGAAATTATTTATTTCATTTTATACAATTATTGGTCAATGCATGAAATAAATTCCATTACCTCAACTTGATTTTTTCTGTCGGCATAGGGCTATGCGAATCCCTATTTGATTTTAATCTATTGTGTTTGAGGCTTCCTTCGCTTGCCGTTGATTTAGCGGTCGTTTCCGAGTCTGACTGGTCGGTGTTTGTTGTCGTGTCATTCCTTCTTGAGAAATTACTATCCGCATCATCGTCAGAAAATATTGAATTAGATCGATCGTTCGAAGGCGATGGAAACGAGAAAAAGTCATCCTGCGTCTCGAGGGCACTTTCCGGCTCTGAATCCGATGTATCGCTAGGCATCGGTTCGAGCAGACCCGTCAACGGATTGATAAGATACTGCCTCGGCTTGCCGGATGACGTGAATTCCAGATCGGAGGGCGTCGCATCGTCGCCTTTCGATAATTCTTTGCTACCGCTTTGTTTTGACTCGGATATTGGTATCGTTACAGATGTCGACGCTGTTAACGATGCATTGGCATGATTCGTCGTACGTTCCTATATTGAATAATCGAAAACAAACGTCAATTCATATTTCACAACAAGTTTGTTACATTAATATATATTGTAGTTACATTCATGAATGTGAATAAAAAGTGGCAAAATAATTTAAAGCAAATAAATTTAACCTGTATCGAGCCGCTGTTGCTTTGAGAGAAGACATCAGAGGCTGCTTGATTTGAAGAGGCTGATACAGCTATTTGAGGGCGTTGTACAGTATTAATCTGCGCGCCCTGGGGAATGGCAACGTTTGGCGAGCTCCACGCAGTGCTTGTCGTGGTCCCGCCGTTCGCCTCATTACCAACACTCGATACCGTGGCGGATGCCGTTCCCTGATAATTTCGACTCAGTATATTTTGACTTTGACCGTATCGAAAATCACTTGTCGCCACAGTATTCACATTCATGTTCTTGATCTGATTGTGATGTAATTGTTGTTGCACATTCATGACCTGATGTAACTGAGGCTGCTGACTCACGTGTGTTTGTTGAGTTGGAGGGTGCTGTTGCTGCTGCTGCTGCAGTTGTTGCGATTGCTGCTGTTGTTGCTGCTGCAATCGAGGATACGGTGGGGGTGTCTGTTGTCGTGATGGATTGTTAGCAATTTGCACAGGCTAAAACGGAAAGATCATTAATTTCGAATAAACAAGCAAAATTTTTCTGATAAATTTGTTCACATATTTTAAGCGGGTATTTCTAACCATTAACTCTTTCAGATTATTTTAAAAAAGTACACTTACTCGACCCTGTTGAGATCCCATGTACACCATTCTTTGCTGATTGGCGTTAATTGCTGTAGACACATGCTGATGGACTTGTTGAGACTGCTGTTGCTGCTGTAAAAGCTGCCCAGAAGCCACCGAGTTAGCTTGCATGGCTGAAGACCCAGCAATCTGCTGTTGAGGCAGTAATTGCTGTTGGCCCATCGCACCTTGCTGACTTATCTGTGACTGTGTCTGTGGCTGTTGCTGCTGTTGTAGAAGCAATTGCTGTCTTTGCTGTAAAGGCGTTCTTACCTAAAATGAAATAACATAAATAATTGTTCCATTTTATTATTTTTTAAAATACATTTTAATTAATTAACGTATTTATCATTAAAGACATGAGATTTTCTCATGTCTTTAATCTCAGCAAATACACATATTTGCTGAGATTTTCAGCAAATATGTGTAAAATTCATTATTCATTATCGTTTTAACATGTTTAAAAAATATATTTTATTATATATATTCATAACTATCGTATACGTTACTCATAGGTAATAATTATATACCTGTTGGCCGTTAACAGAAAACCTCGCGGTCAATTGACTTTGCATTTGGACTTGCTGTTGAGAAGTTCCCAAAGTGTTGGACCTATAAGCCAATTCTTGCCGTACAGGGAACTTTTGCTGCATTTGTACTTGTGTGTGCATCACCGCTGGAACTATTGGCTGTTGCGATTGCTGTTGCTGTGGTTGTAACAACTGTTGTGATTGTCCTTGTATCTGCTGCTGCTGCTGTTGCTGTTGCTGAGGTACAGGTATCGACGTTTGACCTGCATTAACTGCTGCGAAGGCCGATGGACCATGACCAATATCTGGAATAACTGCTGACGACACGATCAAATCTTCTGTTCTTAGCGAATCGAGACTTGGTGGCGAGCCATTCGGAGATATTGAAATCGGATCTTTTCTTCTAACAGTTACTTTCTTTTGTGGTCGTACACGGTTTGCCATATTATTAGAACCATCGACGACTGCCGGGGGTAGCATTTTCTGATGCTGGCTGCTAACATGTGTAGCATTGGAACTACTCGAGCTAGCGCCATCGTTTTGAAGAAGATTCACCAGAAGAGGGCTCGAAAGAGCGACTTGATTGCCACTGGTGGGGCCTCCAAGGATGACCGGATTTGTAGGTAAGGCATTATTACCATTCGGTGATGGACTAGACGCAATTACATTTGGCGATTTGTACTGACTTGAGCCAACTAATGATACCTGTAATTCAAAATTTTAATTTATAAAACGGCTTTCAAGAAATAAAATAAAAACTTGAAACTTTTAAGCTCATAAACATATAAGATTAATTTAATAGTAGAATAACGTATAATTGGATATTTTTAATACAATACTTATAATACAAATAAGACAAAAAATACGAACTGGCGGCGGTGTTGCATGGATGGCTTGAGGTGATGTGGCCGTTGCCACGTTATCCTGCGCGATCGGATAGGGCGGAGGTGGCTGGGTATGATGCTTAAATTGCACTGCATTCTTTATACCACCCGTTTGGGCCTGCGATGCCTCGCGACTATGTATGGCCTGAGCAGCATGAGTCATGCTCGCAAAAGGAAAAGGTCCGTTGTAACTGGCTCTCGACGATGTGCCGCTTGTGTTGGCCACCTGCTGAGCACCGGGCTGAATACCGCCGATAACTCCACTAACGTTGCCCGCATTTAGCTGCACCGATTTAGTGAGAAAAGGTGGAATAGGATCACAGTCTGTTGGAGCGACGACATTTGGTGAACGGAACTGCGGCGATTTTTCTGAAGATGGAACTGAAATTTTATAATTTTACTGTCACTTTGCCTTTTAATGTGATAAAGTTATGTTTTTTCTTAACATAATTTTAGTAACATACAGACAAATAATAAAATTAGATAAAATCTTATTAAGTTGCAAGAAATTAAAAAAAAATCAACTGTTTGTAAAAAAATTAGATTTTTATCAAGTTGATTTTTTCAATTATTAGTCATTAATTAAAATTGGAAAGTAAAAAAAAATTAAAATTTTATTATAAATAACTATTTAAAAATATTTGCAAATTACATACCAGCTGAAATTATCTGAGCAACATTGCGAAGAGTTGAAGATATACTAGCTGCATTACTTGGACCTGGCACTGGAGAAACATTGCTGTCTATACTAGATGAACTGTTGGCTGAATTGTTTTGAGATTTGTTGTTGCTTTCCTGTGAAGGCCCTGAATGCAATACAATTTCTTGGGCTTCTCCTCCAAATCGCCCAGCTATCCTTAATGAAATAACCTAGAAAAATAGATCAATGTTAATAGATTTTTTCACAGAGAGAAAAAGTATATATTATATTATAATTTTTATACTAAATTTGTAAAAATTATATTATAAGACTATATTGAAAAAAAAAACAATAACTTTACATTATCCAAAACGTTGTTAATAAGTATATACTTGTGTGAAATTAAATATATATGTTTCGATTAATACTTACTTGATCTCCTTCTACTTGAACCGAGAGTATGCCAAGTTGGGTTAGCGTAGTAGAACCCTGAGCTGCAAGCTCTCTTAATTTTAGAGCAGCTTCTTTGGGAATAGAAAATGTTACTCTTACAGAGTTCCATGGTTCTACTTTATTTACTTTTAGATCTTGTCTCTTATCTAAGAAAAGAAACGTATTTATAAAGTCTGTTTTCTTGTTTAATTAAAAAATTTCAATTTTTATAAAATATAATTTACCTGGACAAACAAGGGACTTAAGACGATCTAAAATAATTTGAAACTTGCCAGGGAATTCAGGGTCACCTATATCACCCTCACATGTTATCACTGTTTCAACTAGATCACCATCACTATCAGCCGCCATTTCTAAAATATGTAAGTTTAAATATAATATTTTCGTATTTTCTATATTTAAAATTTGATTTCTTGATTAACATATAATATTGTGTAATAAATAATAAAAATAATAAAAATTACCAGCAATTAATCACATAACTATCCTGGTAGCTTGGCAACCTTTTAGAATAATTCTGTAATTTGCCCAAATTCCAGATGTCCCTTTTAGAGTTTGTAATTATAATATTTAAACTTCTTCAAAGCTGTATTTACCAATTTTTTATTCTGTAACATACAAAATAATGTAATTATTAAATTATTGCAAAAATATGTCATACATATTAATTTACCATAAAATAAATGTACAAGTGTCCAAGATTTTATATTTCTCAAACATTTTATGGACTAATTACATAGTGCCATTTTGTTTTAAAAAAATATATAAAATAATATTTACTCATTGAATGCCAAAATTTCATTAATATGGCATAAGAACAAAAAAAATACATTAAATAAATCAAGTAGTATCCTCGTACACAATGAAACTAGTTATATTTAAATTTTTAATATAAAAATTTTTCAAAACATTACTTCTAAATTATGACAATTAATTAGTTTTTTCAAGTTCTAATATTAGTATATATTAATTTCATATTTTTGTTCTTCATCGAATCTATAAAGTCATAATTTTTATTCTATTAATTAAAAAAATTTAAAACTATTTTCAAATTATCTATAATCTTCAATAAAATTATTTTTATTTCAAATTATTTCTTTCATATTATTCATAGAATAAAAATATTGATATATTATCTAGAAACTTATACATTCATAATTACATAAAATCCTGATTTTTATAACCGTTAAAAATTAAAATTTAATTTTGATATATAGTATGCATGTATGATAAATTTACAAAAAACTACATTTTACAATTTATAAACATGTAATTTTTAGCTTATAAAAAATTAAAACTAGTGAAAAAAGTATGAAAAGGATAAATGCAGTAATAAAAGTTACAATTCTTTATCATTTATATTTACATATGTATACTATCTTTCATGATTTGAAAATATATTTGACTAATTTTTTAATATGCAATATAAGAAAAAGGTTGTTCCTATATTTTATGTCATTGAAAAATATAATTCATTAACTTCAAATAATAATTATAGAAGTTTATAATTAAAAAACTTAACCTCAATCAAGGATGTAAAGAAATTATCCTCTTCGCTTTTATAAAAGGACATATCTACTATACAATATGTCAATCCCTGTTAACTCTTAAATAAGAAGATGGTAAAAAAGAAGCAAAAAAAAAAACAAGAAACTCAAATGCAAAACTAGTGAACCAGTTCTTTTGTTCATATTGTCCCATGCTCTTGATACCATTGTTAACTGCACAACTTCCTAAATAAATTCTTAAACAACATTTATTCTTTAAACCAACTAAATAACACATTCAACTCACACACCTTGGATTTCAGCACTCAGGGGTCAGGAATATAATCACTTTCATGGCAATTCGCGTTGCTTCTTGCTAAAAAAGAACGGGAAGAACCAATGAGAGCGTGTGTCCTCCCTTGCACGAAAAACGAATTCAACTCTCTAGCATCCGCACCCACACAGAAACGTGGCCTGTAAACGTATTATCACGTACGAAAATGCACGCGCGCACTCGTGTACCATATACGTGCATATACGCACTAAACCTCCGACAGGTGAAAAACGCGTGTGCACATGAAAACACAGTCTGATATACAGAAGGGAGAAATGGAGCAGAGGCACGAGAAAGAAGGAAAGACAGAGCGGTCAGAGATAGACTCGAGAGGGTGAGAGAGCGAGCGTGATAGAGGGAGGGAAGGAGAGAGGGAATGAGAGAACATAAAAAAACAGCGAAAAAAGCACGCGGTGGTACACGTACACGGCACGATTAGAAAATGTAGCAGCCCTTTTTTGACAATGATGAGAATTGGAAAAAATATAAAAACCGTCTACTGTTGTGCTTCTTTCAACTTTTCCAGGAGAGATGCACTTTCAAAGAGGTTATCGTGCCTTCTCATGCCAAGTCTCTCTCTCTCTCTCTCTCTCTCTCTCTCTCTCTCTCTCTCTCACTCACTCACTCACTCACTCACTCTATCTCTCTCGCTCTCTTATACTTGACGGAACATAGAGAATCGAGAAATACATCCTTCCTCTTCTTACATTCTCACACGCACCTCCATGCACTAGAGAACGAGAGAACACAACATACAATCTATCTCTCTTTCCCTCTTTCGCTTATATATCGGCCGCATTTAACTTTTGTGTATTACCTGGGTACCGTCGCCTACCGGAGCAAACATCCATAGAAAAACATTTTAGGCCTTTATTTTTTAAATCTAACTCGTCCTTCCCTCTTTCCCTAATTCGAAATAATATCTCTCTCTTTCTCTCTCTCTGGCCCTCTCATTTGTAATCGTGCATAAATAAGCTCAAAAGTCTCGTCGCGCGCGCTGCTATATTACTGGTAGCCTGCGTTACACTCACAGCGCAGGCAAGAGTTAAACTCCGTAATCTAGGTTATAAAAGAAATCACCGAAAAAACTCTTGTTAGAAACTAATACTGTTACATTTGTTGGGGTAGAATGTTCCAAAAAATCAGATTTTTAGCCCTACAGGGTAACAGTTATCTCAAAAATACGGTAGTGCCCTGTGTGCATATATATATATATATATATATATATATATATATATATGCATGTGTGTGTGTGCGCGCGCGTGTGTGTGTGTGTGTGTATGTTCATATATGTATATATATGTACATAAATACGGAAGAGAGGGGGTGGGAGAGATAGGTAGATAAAGATAGAGATGGTTTGCACACATGGACGCATGCGTGTTCGTTTGTATATTTATATGCTCTATACACATATATGCAAGCGAACATATCGGAGGGGGTCCACCATTTTGTACCCATCGGGGGAGGTGTATGTAAAATAATCACTTCTGTGTGGGAATACACATATGCACCCTGTCTCTTCCTTTTTCATTAGAAAGAGAGAATATGTATATGTCACCCGTGATCGGTACACCACGTATCACAGGCGATTTTCTGGATTCCTACAAACATCGCTCAACGATACATCCATAAGACGTAGCCGCGAGCACGGGCTGCTGTAAAAGATTACCCCTGTTTTCCAGCCTGGCACTCCTGGCAGTCGCGGGTGCCAGATCAAAGTGCGATATACACCAATGCTACTTCTGATGTTACTCGCGCTTCTAAAATATTATCTATCTCTCTTCCAATCTTTTTCAACGAGCTATACTTACACGAATGATCATGAGTGTATGTATTAATAAAAGCAAGAGAGAAAAGTTAGCTTTTTCTATCTCGCTCTTCTTCGCATACTGTTAATCCATCGTTGCCTTTTGAATACATATAAAAGAGTTGAAAATTTAAAAGAATAATTTTCAACCTTTCTCTCTGATACCGAATTCAGATTTACAAAAACTACATAGTGGTGAATTTTCGCTTGAAGAGAGAAAACGTACCGTTTGCAATTATTATTCTGCCCTTCTATAAGTGGTGCTCCATCTCTCTCTCTTGCATTGGAGAGCACGCACGACCCCATACACATGTGTGGGAGAAAGAGAGAGACGATGGATATTCCTTGTTGCACACACACACGCGCGCGAATTCTCTCGCGCAATCTTTCTGTCTTCTCAAGATCTTCTGGCTCGAACAGAAAGATGTTACATACACATAACTTGTTAATAAGAGACGAAAACGATAATGAAAAATCGCACGCACTCGCGACGAAAAAACCAGCGGCTATTATCAAACTGGCTCTCCTCTCTTGCGAAGAAACACCGACACACATATATGCACGAGCACGTCTATACACATGCACACGTTGTTGCCTTCCTCTCTCTCTCTCTCCTTTTTCCTGTATATATCGCGATTTTTATATCCTGGCAGCCGTCGAAACGATGGGTTAACACACACGGTCGCGCACTCGGGTAGCTATTGTTGATTCGAATAGGGTTTCTGTACCCGGCGGTTCGACGCCAGGATTTCCTCGCCTCCTGGCGCAACTTATTACGTACGTGTATATGTATGGTGCCACTCACCCGCCTCACCTCTCTCACTCACTCTATCTCTCTCTCACTCACTCGAGGAATAATACACGGTCGGTCGGTCGCTTGCGCGCGCGCGCTCTCCACTCTCGGGGTGAGAGGTGTATTATTATTACACACCGTGTTCCGTCGTCACTCGGCTCCACGCAACGGCGATGTCGCCAGGCTGATGCTGACCCGATGATCCCGATGCTGATGATGCTGTTCCCGATGCTGCGGTCGCCCGACGACGTTATACATTATCGCCGACGTAGGAGCGGGGACAAGTCATAAAACGCCATGGACAATAACAAGGTGCCGCCATTTGCATTGCGGCCAACTGACATGCGCAAATCAATCGCGCGGGGCATACTGGGAAAACCGTGGCGGTGCGAGAGTGGCGCCACCGTGTTCTGTTGCGCCGCGTGAGAGCAATATATATATATATATATATATATATATATATATATATATATATATATATATATATGAGAAGCAAAGAGCAGCCATGCCACCACGCATGTAAGGCAGAGTGAGAGAGGCAATCAGCATCCATTGGTCATATAGAACACCGCCATCAAGTATACAGGACGGATGTAGGAGTGAGAGAGATAGGGTGAGAGAAGAGAATCGAGGCGACTTCTGGCGGTGATTTTTCGTACCGTTAAACTGCGCGCTGATGCACAATGGGCTACTGCAAATGCAATCTGCAATCTGTAATGATCATGCAGGTTGCTGAGCGTGCAGAACTGTAGAAGCCCAATGTCGCAAATTTTATAATTTATATCTGTTTATGTAAGGAATCTTATTTTAAAAATTTTTGATATCCCGCAATGACCTTTGGAGAAATACATTTCGTTTGTTCCATCAATTTGTAAATAATATGCGTTTATTCTTTGCCTTAATATTTATTAAATTATCTGTTTATATATGTAAAATTTATAATAAGGGTAAAGAAAATATGCACGCACAATACAGATTTATGAGATGTGAAGATGTAGAGCAAGTGTATTTTGGCAAATTTTGCTAGATTTGGTGTGGCGATATCTACTATTATCTGCTATTAGAGTACAGTCAGGTATAGTTTGTTTACGTATGCACAATAGGGATTTATGAGAATTCAGTTGGTAACATTTCTGATTTTTGTACTTTAAAGATGTTTGTTTTTCGTGTTCTACTAGACTAGTTAAATAATTGTGAAGCTATAATTTTTTAATGTATTCACTATAGTATTTTTTTGGAGCATTATAATTACTTCATTATTTATTGAACTTGTGAATATAATTATGATATAATGTATATTATATTATGTATAGATATTAAAAGATTCCACAGTATTACAAGATTTTATTATAATTTATTTATACGTTATAAATATATATATAATTTACTTCTACCTGCTTCTACATTGTATCTGATTGTACGAAATTTTTCAAGACAAACTTCACTCAAGCGGTAAACTTTGTAAACTCGTTTAAGGCATATTTATATATGCGGATACGATAGCTGGTAATTATAAATGGTATATATACGCAAATGTGCTAATAAAGATCAAAATTAAATGACTAGATCAAAACCATGATATCAACGCCAATTGAACCTTCATTGCATAAACAAGAACATAGTCAAGTCAAGAGTCAAGATTTTTATATTTATTGTAAAATATCCAAAAATAGATGATAAAAGTGCTATCCAATCACGGATAATTGATTCATATTAATACAAGGCGTATGGAGAAAATATTTTTGTTATTTTAATCAAGTTTATACTTGCCTCCACCTATCACGTGTCACTTGACTTTCATAAAACTTAAATTGCCGATAAAGCGTTATCTAGTGCTTCCTGCACTGAATATTTACATAAAATAAAATTATTAATTCATAAAATCAGATTCATATTATCTACTTAATATTGATACAAGCATATTAAAGGGTATTCTCAATAACATTTAGGTGAGATTATATGAATTAAGAACGTAAAAGTCATGTACAGCTAAAATCCTAATTAGTGTTTAAATTGCCTACTAGAAGTTAGGGAATTTCTAAGTTCAAGTTAGGGAAAAAGCGGTCATATTTATGCACAATATAGTAGAAAAGGATAAAATTTAGGGATGGATTGTCTAACGAGTTAATCAAAACATTCTCAGAGATATACGGATGAATGAGAAGATCGTATACTTCCAAAAATAATGCATTCAATCACGACATCAGTGCCATAGAATTGTCTTCTTGCGTACAAAATTTGTAAGCTAAAGAGTTCTAACGAATAAACGAATAACGAATCCTAACAAATATTACATAGATACCAGCGGGAAGTATTTATTGTCTAGAAATAAATGCACGAAATATTTATCTCTTTTTATGAAATAAATTTAATGCAAATAAATAATTATTTTATGGAAATAAATGCAATAAAGGTTTTTGTGTGTGTGTGTGTTTTTTTTTTATAAAATAAATTTAATGCAAATGTATATTATTTTATAGAATTAAATGCAATAAATATTTTTGACTTTCATATAATAAGTGTAATGTAAATATTTATTTATTTATCAATCCAGAAAGACGTTTACTTGGTTTTAATCTATTTTTTGATTGTATACATATTTATTTTCTATTATTTTATATTTAATATAACACGAACTGGTCACCACTGTTACAGTATTATGTATTTATGACATTAAGAATTGCACAATACTTTTCAATTCATTTTATAAATTTTTTTCAATTTCTTGCAATTTACAGTCTTTACAAAATAATGTAATAATAATGACGGTCATATTGTTCTCGTTTATAATCACTCCAATAGAATCTGAATTAAAATTACTGCTAAAGATAAATATAAATTAAAAATAAAATAACAAATTAAAAATAAAATAACAAATTAAAAATAAAATACCAAATTAAAAATAAAATACCAAATTAAGAATAAAAATAAATGAATCTATATACAGATTTAGCAAATAACAAACCATTGCCCCACCACCTAAATTTATTGTATCTTCTGGTGTTCTGGATGCTGTGAGTCATCTTCAGGGACTAAACCGAACAGTTTCTATATTTTTATAAAATAAATATGTTTTTGCATTAAATTTATTTTATAAAACAGGCAGAAATATTTATTGTATTTATTTTTATAAAATAAATATTTATTTAAATTAAATTTATTTCCCAAAGAAGTCAAAAATATTTATTGCATTTATTTCTAAATAATAAATATTTATCACCGATACCTATACAATATTAATTATTTTGTTTCACTGCAATTACTTTATTTTCACAATTATTATAGGTTTCAAATTTTATACGTGAAAGGACTGAGCACTGGCGTCGCAACTTATGTAGTTTGGTGGACTACGCATATTGTACACATTCATTCGTATCTCTAAGAATTTTTTAATTAACTCGAAAAATTCGTCTCTAATTGTGATCGATTGTCTCTAAGTCGGAAACATGTTCTCTAACTTGCATGGATCATTCTTAACCTCTCCCGGTTTTCTTAGAGCATATATAGGCCGCATTGAAAGGTGAAAGACAGTTTTCGTATAGTGCAAGAGAGAAGAAAGACAAATAATGTGTCCCTTTTCTATCTCTCTTCCATAACATTGTGATTGTCTATGCTCGAGCAAGGCGCGCAGTCTTACCATATCGAATTTATTTAATAGATATCAGCTTTTTCCCCAAGTTTAGCGTATGTAATTCTGGATTATTTGAATGCGTTATACATGAAAGATTTTCAGGTACTAGACTCTAACTTATTGTTGCAAATAAATTTGTATTTTTTTTTCTTCGACAATTTGGCACATTATTAATAGCAATTGAAGGCTTGAAAAAACAACTGATTTTTTCGTTTAAATTTTATATGCTATGCTCATCCCTATCACTTGTCACAGTGTTGTACATATTTGGCACTTCTTTCTTGCAAAATCAATCTTAATAAAGCCCCTGCTATATGTATATATAGTAGAGGCTTTATTAATATTGATTTTGCAATACTTTCAATGTATTACAAATTTGTTAGGGGGCCATGCTAATTTTTTCACAGAATTAATCACAGGAGTACCCTGTGGTAAAATAAGACCTTTAATATATATTATTAAATTTTCATTTTTTTTTTCTTTGCTAACTTCAATATTTTCTTTTGATATATGCATATATCTACATTGGATAAGCTTTTAACATATAAATGTCGAAAATTTAGTATATCCAAAGCTATATTAACATAACAACAAAAACTTACTGTGCATTCTAAATTTTTAAATTTTGATAGTTTTAAATCTCTTTAATGTTTATAAACAGTGCTAATAATTTTAGATAAAGTTTATATTTTACTGATTTTTAATCCATTAATCGTTTAGAAATCGATTAATGCTGCAATAATTGAGATTTCCAATATATAAGATTTCTATTGCATCATAAACATTTGTTATACCTATATAAGTATTTCTCGTCAGTTTTTAAACAATCTGACAAGTTAGAATAGTAAACTCTCTTGGAATTTTTTTATAATTTAAAAATCATCCCAATGCGATAAACATAAGTAAATAACTTTAAAAATTTCTGTGCAAATTTTGGTAAATAGCTTAGTTCAAATCGAGCAACCGTGAATCGTGAAGATAGATGAAGCAACTAATTAATCACTATTTGATATAAAACAACTAGAAGAGGAACATATTATTATCAATATATTTTCTGCTTCTCTCAAACCAATCAAATAAACCAAAATTTGTTCTCCGCTCGCGCAATCGCGCACATCTATAGCTGCCTCTATATGGTCGACTTGTGCGATTGCAATATTGTATAGAAGTACGGCCGTTGTTTCCGTAACCTGAACTTAGGGATTCCCTAACTTCTATTTTGTAACCGTATAAATATAAGTTGTTTTATATTGTATTATTGATATGACCAATATGACAAAAATATATGACCCGTATGACCAAAATAATTACTGCAGATTTACTGATTGTGTTATTCGTGATCGCATCTTATCGACTTTGAAATCAAACCAATCACCAATGAGAATTTTTAAAACATATGAAAATCTAAAAATTTAATATATAACAGTATATAGTATCTTAAAAAAAACAGTAAAATATATTCCTTGATGTTAAGTTATTAACTGGTTATAATAAAAGTATTTCTGATAATTCTATCATCTTTTGAAAGCTGTTAATAGAATATACCCACAGAAGAATATAGAACAGAATTATTTAATATATGTAGGTTGTTAAATTTATTTAATTGTATTTTATTCTACGTTTTTGATATTGATATTATTTACTTTACTCATTATAATAATTATAAAAACTTTGTAGATAAACTATGGCTAAACTAACTCCTATTACTCCTCAATTTCCCCCATTATTAAATGCATTAAAGAACAATAAATTATTTATGACCAATGCAATATCAACTGGTGCTGATCAACATTTTAACAAGAATGTACAACTGAACGACTTTGTTGATCTTACAGATGATCATCAATGTTTTGTATGCAATAAAATAATATCAGGTTCGTTATATTCATTAGCAAAAACTGTAACGAATGCTTCTAGAATTTATATTGTTCAAAAACTTGGAGAACTTGTAGGCAAAAGGTAATGCAATATTTTTGTTAAAATTAAAAAAATTACTTGCTTTAAAATAAATATACATTAATAATAAGCAATATTTTCAAAAATTCAAAGCCAATTTAACCAGAAAATTTAATGTAAATAATAAATAACAAATGAATAGTTTTCTTTATTTATTTATTTATTTATTTATAAATTTATACATATGAAATATGTATATAACTATTTTAGTTACATTATTATTGTCTCTGAAGATGATTATGTATGTCAAAACTGTATGGACCTATTTAATAAATTGGACAATTTAGAAGTTGAATTAAATTATACCAAGACTAAGATGTTGAAACTTCTGGAACAAACATATTTCACAGATGACTCTAATGAAAGCAGATTTCCAAATAATGGATCTACAACTATTGAAGGAAATGTTTTTAGTCAACAAAATATCGCTAATATGTCAAGCCAAAAAAATAGTTTATAATGATTTTATGTAGATTAAAAACTGACTGAATTGTGAATCGTCAAGCAGCGCCGTCTTTAGGGTAGAAGGTTCTAAGACCCCGCTCACTAGAGAAGTTTTTATTATTTATGGTTATGTCATATTCTAAAAAAATTAATTCAATAAATCTTTAAATAAAATGTTTTTAAAAATTTAGTTTTTATTAATTATTTATTAATTAATTAATCTTTAAATAAAATATTTTTAAAAATGTAGTTTTTATTAATTATTTATTAATTAATTAATCTTTAAATAAAATATTTTAAAAAATGTAGTTTTTATTAATTATTTATTAATTATTTATCATTTATTAATCCTTCTTTAACTCTTTATCTTTAACGATATTCGTTTTAAAACTTTACCTATACATTTTTTCCCGCAAAATCGACAGATTCTTCGACTTTAAAATTTACAGCCATCATTTGACTAGATTCCGAATATATACAGGAAACTTAATAGCGATAAATAATGTTAAATTGCCGATAAATCGATGATCATTCTTTTTATTTTTATTTTTTTTTAGTAGTTACGATGCCTTAGAACAGGGTGATACACAGAACGCGTGTATCGCACCTCTGTGGTACATGAAGTATTAGTGAATTTTATAAACCATAATCTCAAACAACGCATGATGTCTTTTTACAATCAGCACATCAGCGAAAATATAACTTTAAGTAATTAAAGCATTCAAAAACTAGCTTGTTAGAGTTTTATTTGAATAAATTTGAAGATTTAAATAATTGACTCTTTTTAATATTTAAGTAAAGTATATGATATATATAGTTATCTTGGATGATTATAACATATTCTTTAATTATATTATCTTTATTTATACCGAATTATGCTTTAATAATAAATATTCCTGTTACGTATTAAAGCTACTTTCATCATTAATATATGTTATATGTAGTATTAATTTTCCAATGTTGTGACTCTTTTTACTTCAATTGAATTAATTATTCTGTTAAATTTCTTTTGAACTTTATTTCCCGCTTTCAGCGAATTTGTATAAATCCTTTCATTGTTTCCGTATACACACAGAGCATCTTTTAATTTACCTTATGCACTTTTTGCAACCTACTTTACAGGTTGACAACATTTCCGATTAAATTAGATATAAATTCGTTAATATATTATATTACAATTGTTGTTCTGTTGTGCTACCATAAAAAAATACTGAAAGTATGTGTGTGTGTGTGTGTGTGTGTGTGTGTGTGTGTGTGTGTATAGGTAGGTACGCCTAAGTTTTTTAAAATAAAGTTTTTTAAATAATTATTTATTGACAATGCGATAAGTAATTAATAAATGATTTGAAGATGATTTGAAAACTTTCTTATTCTCAAAATATTTTATTAATTTTTTAAAATGTATTTAATTAAAAGACAGAAAACAATTTTTTGTTAAAAATGAAATGCTCTGTTTCTATTGCACAAAAGTTTCTTTGAATTTTTATACGTGTAATATCAAATATATATCAATTCAATAATTCTATTTAAGTATAATAACATACTAAAAATATACATATAAGCTTTATAATTTAAAAAATGAATTAATAATAAGAGATAAAAATATTAATATGGATGAACTTTCACTTGAAATTTGCAAAATATATATTTGTTTTTGTATATTCATGCCTGGATTAGTCTTTAGTAATCAATTACATTAATTTTTATGATGGATAAATATCAATTTACAGTGAATTAAATTCAGATTAAAATTCGAATAGTCACCTACATTAGAATAAAATGTTTTTTGTTTTATTTATTTTTTTTTATACATGCTGCTCTAATACTAATCTTCAAATGTATGAGTTGATGGGGATACATTAAAGTTAGAATTTGTATATTTTCTTTTTATTGCATTAAATAAAATCAACGAAGGTTGATAAACTGTTATTGTTACGATTGATTATTATACGGATCCTTTTCCAATCACGTGTTCGATTTCAAAGGTTCCATTGGTCGATTCTCACTTTAAGAAGATCCACCAAATTATTAATCATTGTTTTCACGTTACCGGCATGAACGTCCAAAGACTTTTTTAACGCCTGTTTGACAGATTCGTTGGTTTGGTTTACTTGATTGGGCTTCTCCTCCATAGATTCATCCGAATCTTTATCCTTGGATTCATTGGAACTTACGTGGCCCTGTATATCACAATTCGATAATTAATGTATTTTTTTAAATTATAAAAACGATGTATGAATTGTTCTAAAATTGGTCTTAATACACCGCGCAATACATAATTTTTAAATATATATATAGATTTAGTTTTAATTTTACATAAGTTATTTTTACTGAACGACTGCCTTATATTAGCAAGTATGAAGAATATTCAATGAAGGCTACTATATAAAATAGTAATAAATTTACCGTACTTTGTCATCTTGTTAATCTTTAACTTTTAAAATTGAAATAGGACATACCACCTCATTAACTTATATTTGACTTATCTGATGATATGTAAGCTTGATTTTTCTTTTCAGCGAATAAGTATATTTAACTAATTTTGTTATTTAAAATCATTAAAATCATGAAAAAAATTTTAACGTTTAAATACGATTTACCGATTCCTCAGATGATTCGGACGACGACTTGCTTGTTGGGCTGGCCAAAACCAATGCAGCACCCAACAGGAGAAATATGAAAACCTTGCTGAACATGATGAAGCTATATTACGGATTGTTTCAAATCTGAAACTATATTTCAATCTTTTAAGCATCTGCGCGAACGCATTTATATCGCAATACTTCCTTCAAATAATTTTTAAGAACATTTTATGACTGTGTATAATGAACGATTAAAAGATAGTTTTATCTTTATAAAATAGACAGTTTAACAATAATTACATATATATATATATATATATATATATATATATATATATATATATATGTATTAAATTTGCTTACTTTTTAAAGTTATAAATTAATTATAGCTTGTTATTTTTTTTGTTTGTATTTTACTATATAGTACTATTTTATTTTTTACAATTGATATAGAATTATAGAAGAACTGTTAATTTATAATTTGTATAGAATTTCAACGTATAGTATATAATAATAAGAGTACATTATATTTTAAATTTAATCTTATTGTATGATTTCTTGAATGTAAAAGGATATACGATACTGATGTCGAATCAATAATGTACCACATAAATTTTATACTTAATATATTTTCAAAGACGATCTATCTATGATTTATTTTTATTATTTTTTTTTATAAAATTTTTCTTTTTTTATTTCTACTCTTATTATACGGCTATCCATATATTTTTATTAATTTTTCAGGAATCACTTTGCAATACACAGTACAAAGAGAAAATCAATGGAAAAAATTATTCGATGCACTTATAAAACTTCAGTTGCCATTTTTAATAGATTCAATATAATATAAAGGAAAAACGATAAATCTAATTTAATAATATAATACCTGATGTAGAAAACGAATAATTTAAATCGAATAAAACAATAATGCAAAGAATTTGGAAAAGCACACACAAAACAAATAGCAGCCTTTTATCTAGTATACATTCATCAGAATGGATTATAGTGATTTAATAATTGTAGTGATATATAGTCTAGTTATCTACGAGCTGAATAAATACTTCGAATCGACGGTTCTTTTGCAGAATTGCGTTCTCACTTTCTCTCTCTCTCTCTCTCTCTCTCTCTCTCTCTCTCTCTCTCTCGAGATTGCGAAGATACGCGTGCATCAATAAACGAGCCTTGAATCCATTATATATACAATGTCATAATGAGATTATTATAGGAATACGAAAAATCAACTTTAATATTCGCCATGTCAATTTGTTCGAATCAGGTTCGAATATTTCGACGACTCGTAAAAGCCCAAAATGTATATGATTTTGGGCTTAAAATATATTCATACGAAATTTTGCGAACTCTAATATTATTGATCCCAAGATTTAGTTGCATCGAAAAGAATATACCACCGAGAATGCAACAATACGCATACTGCTCTATGATTAAAAATTTTTTATGTATATATATTTGTACTCGCCGTGTAAATTACACCTGAATATCACAAGCGCTGAATTAAATTGTTCAATGTTTTTTTTTTTTTTATTGAAATTGAAATTATATAATCTTATGTTAACCGCAAGAAATGTCTCAAAATCCAGTCCCAAATTTAATCTAAAATTTTGTCTAAAATGATATAATATATAATTTTTATATAGAATTACAACTTCTGTTTAAATTTTTCTCAAGATTCTCAAATCATTTCCTGGCGTAAGAATTACAATCGCTTTCCATTTATTTCTTAAGCTATTTAAACAATTTTATGTAATCTTGAATAAGGAAATGTCTGAAAATTAATCGCAATCAGTATTGTTCTGATATATAGTAGGTGCAAACAGATATTAATTTGGTATAATAAATAAATTAAATGCACAGTGATAATAAGTAGAATCGGATTTATACCTATATAGTTTTCAAGTATTTGCAACTTGATATATTTAAATGAATAATTATAATATTTCTTGATCTCTTTAATTATATATATATATATCTCAAACTTTTTTGGCATTGATTCGAATGAAAACCATTCACTCATACCTGTTCATACCCACCTGTCTCATATCTGTCATTTACTGGTGGCGCTGGTGCTGCAAGCGCAAGCGCTGCTACCTGCTGCTACAGTGTTCTCAATCTCAACCTCTACTCAAGTTTCAAAAAATAGCTATCCGATAGTATACTAACCTAAAAATACATCGTATCATTCATATCACACATCACATGTTCTCTTGTTTCTAATTTAAATTTTGCATAAGATAATGTCATTATTTAAAATATATGACAAATTAGTTAAAGGAAATTAAAATTTAATTTTTAGCATTACATACTGGAACATAAACAAAGCAAAAAGATTATTTATTATTTAATTAATAATGGATGAAATAAAACATTGGTGGAATCTAACTAAATCTTTAACAAAATTAGATGGAGAAGGGATAAACAATTGTCAAATGTATTATATGTAAGCTATTTATTTATATTTTATATTTTTTATTTTTTTCAATAATAATAAATTTACATTAATATTGAAATATTATTTTTTCAAGACAATGCTGTAAACAATTATCAAAACAAATAGAATTACCAAAACAGAATTTTGGACCAGGATCTATGTGTTCCTATTGCGGTTCTCTTTGGTCTAAGAATGAACCTCAAACTAGAATCGTTTCTGGCAGAAATATGTCTAAGTCAGTGAAACAGATAGTTAAATGTTCAGAAAATAACCAGCTATCAAGATTTCATTCAACTCTAATGAAAAAGAGTTTAAAAAACCAAATGAACAAAATTGTAATTAAATGTTCGGTCTGCTTGAGAAGTACAAAAATTGATTGTACTAAGCCCAAGCGACGCAAATTATTAAAAACTGAGATTGAAACGTCTACCATTAATACTTCACAAAGAAAAAAAAAGAAAAGATTCAAAGATAAAACAGCTGGTTTAAATTTATCAAATATTGAGTCACCAAACATGAATAAACAAAAAAATGTTATACCCACTAATTTAAATTTTACAAATATATCAATAAAAAAACCAAAGTGCAGTGATTTAACACCAGTTCGAAAAGTTAAAAATATCAATTTGAAGAAATTAAATGATATACTAAAAGCCAGTCAGTCTGAGAAGTCAAAAAATAGCCTTAGTAGTTTTCTCAAAGAACTTTATTAGCTAAGAAAATGTCATCGCGATATTTTATCTACAAACTGTTATGGTATGATCTTAATATTATGACTTATTCAATAAATAATATAGAAAGCAAGCTTGGTGAATATCACGAAACTGCAAACGCATTGTGTAGCAAATTTTTCTTCAACTCTTCTGCTACTTGAGTGGAATCTCTTTCCGTACAATCTAAAAACAAAAATAATAGAATTTTAAAATAATATTCTTATTATATTTCAACTTTAGATATTTAATAAAATTATTAATTTCAAAAATATAATAAAGAATACACTTAAAATTTGAATTATGTTAGAATCAAATGATAAAACAATAAAAAATTGTTAATATGTATTATATTAAAATAATTTTGAATATAAGATTAAAACTTCTTATGAAAAAGGATTGCCATATAAAAATAGTTAAATTTACATATAGAATCATCAGGCAATACTATAATAATTTTGTGTATTGTGTGGATTCCATTAAAGTACTTGGGTTATACAAAGAATTTTACTAAATGGTTAGTCTCAGTATTAAATTTATTTCTTTAGTAATAAAAATTACGAAAGAAAAATTCAAGTAAATTCTAAAAAGGTTAACTAATATTAATGGATAGCTTTTGTACAACCAGGATTTGTATTAAATTACATAATTTCACTTTTATAATCAATAGTACTTAAGATGTACACATCATTAAGTTTGTTTAAAACTTACAAAATAACTTACAATTATAAAAGTATTTAGTAAATTTATTTAAACGTAAAATTTAATTATGTTTATTGAATAACTTCAATCAATCTTTTAATTACCATGAATATTAATATAATCGTGTTTATTGATTTACAAATTATTGAAAGAAAAAAAATTTGTTTCTACAGCTTTGTTTAAGATTTCACTCTTCGATAACGTTAGAAGAACGTCAAGAGTAACATGAAAATGAAAATAAGGATCTCGGACACACGAAATTCACCTGAATGCAGGCGTCGAGGTAATCTTGCTCGGACATTTCCTGGTTCTTAGCAGGCGGCACTTTTCCCCGACGGCGCAACTCCTGCTTGGCGTCGTTCAAATCGAAGATCGCCACAGGGTCGAGCCTCTTCTTGAGCACCAGACCCGCCAGGTACTCAATGTAGTGCTGCCTGCGGGGAAAAGTACCCTACTTTAATCCTACATTGCCGTAATGCCGTAATTTTTACCTCGAGCAGGTCCTGCCGGTACTCCACTGGGTCACGGCCGTACCAGTTGGCCGGCAGCTTCTGGCCGGCCCGCAGGACGCAAGTCTCGAGGTCGTCGATTGTTAGGAGGTACAGGGGATCCAGGCATGTCGTGCGAACCAATCGCACAAGGTACTCGATGTAATGGATCCTGAGAGGTATTGTTAACCCCGTTGTGCACAGCGGTTCGAACATGCGAGATTTGTCGATTTAAAGCTCATAGTTTATGATTCATCCTAACTTTTTTTTAATTTGTTTTCATCATGCAGTTGTTTGAAAGCGATCAATGAATTTTTTATCAATTAATTTTTCGTCGACATGTAATACTTTCATTGTTATATTATTACTTATTACTATTACTAGAAGTATCGACCTTAAAATTGAAATCAATGAAACGTACCGTTAAATATTGAATAATTAATATACTGTTACATTATCAATGGCTAAATAATGTGGATTTATAAAAGTACGTATAGGTTTTTAAAATTTGCAACAATTTATTACATAAATTGAAATTTCTAAGATATATTTTATTTGATAATTTATGAACTATAGATAGTAATTTGAATATCTTGGAGTAGTAATTATTAGCTAGCTGATGCTTAAAAATTTTTTTATTTACTACAAATATGAATTTGTAGTTAAAATACTTTTCAATAAAATGAAATTTACAGTACATTAAAATTAAATATTCAAAAATTTTAAAAATTCATATAAGCGTTTTTAATTATATTTGTATCAGTAAAAATGAATTGATACGTATGAAACATAAGATTACGTATTCAGAGCTTTTATTTTAATTTTTTCATGTTTTTGTATGGAACTTAGTGCAATTGTAAAGCTAACGAAAGAGTGAAGTAGCACTTTCTTGTAATGGAAAACGACAATTTATTTTATAGCGTTTTGTATTTTGTGTATTTGTGTTATAAATAATTTATATGCGACATGAGCAGAATAAGACGTAGTCATTTTTTGAAATAAAATAAATGCCAATAAATAATTGGGACAATATAATATCTATCAGTGTATTGCGAAAATGAGCAAAGAAATTTAGTACATCTTAATTTATATAACGGAGAATACCGAAAGTACGATGGCACATTATTAGTTTTTAGGTAAAGATATTATTTTAATGCAAGACCCTTTTAAAACATACGTGATTACGTTGCACTCGGCTCACGTGGCGTGGATTTAAACGAAAACTCAAATTTAGGAAGATTTTATTAATTAATAATTAATAAAATAGTCCACGAAAAGTGTTAATTTAATTGTAATTCACAATATTGTTTATATTATCTATCACAAAATAGAGCCAAGGAAATTTTATCTAAATTATATGCCACTTTCCTACTAAAGCGACCTTCCACATATTTATCGTGTCAGTTTAATGCTCAAAAGCGACGATATATGTATAATAAAATGCAACATTTAAAATTGTTAAATTCGTTGTTCCACTATACGTGGTCATCTTAAATATATGTAATAAATTATAAAATGCATAATATATGTATGTAAATGCATACGTGTAAATTGAAATCCTTTTAAATATACATCCACACGCAAAACCAAAACATAAGCTCCAGCGCGCTCGGTTTACTTATTTTTACCGCAACAACCGAAATCGTCGCCGACCCATACCTGCAGAGACCGGCGTGGCCGTCGGCCACCTCCGCGCCGCATACCGCGTCCACGCAGCCGCTCGGCGTCTCCTTCTGCAGCTGCACCTTGCATCTGCGCGCCCCGCCCGGGCACGCGGTGTCGTACGCCACGCCCCCGTCGCGCAGCAGCTGCTGTAGCTGGCCGGGCTCCTTGTCGCGCAGATAGAACAGGCAGTTGCGCGGATGATGGGCGTGGAGGCCGAGCTTGGCGCAGTACGCGCTCACCCCGCACTTGGCGCCCATCACGAAGCGCATGCCGCAGCCGCAGCAGAACTCGTACTTGCACTGGGTGCAGGTGAAGTGCATGCAGCCTGCGAGGTGGCGGTGGTTTTTTATCATCATCATCATCATCATCATCATCATCATCATCGAGTGCGGTGTTTAAAAATTTGAGGAATATCAGATATATGTACAAATGTATGCGCTTTTGCTTTTGTATTTTGGTTAGTGACTTAGGCACCCTTTGGAAGGAGAAGGTTTGTTATACTTTATGGCTAATTTATTGGTGGAGCGATTGAATGAAGAGTTTAGTAGGTATATATATATGTTTGGGTTTGGGGGCCCACGAGTCACAAAATCATTATTTCCATAAAAGCCGTTTTTTCCCCAAAGTGGAAGTTATTCTCAATTGTAGTCTTCTTAAAATTCGATTCATACGTATATTTAACTTATTGAAACCACAAGTATGTATTTAAGATTTGTTTTTAAAAGGAAAAGTAACTTCATATACAGCATAAAGTTACTTTTTTTATGATTTCGAATTTCACGTTCGGACTTTATGCAAAAGAAATATATCTCATCATGTTATCATATTCATCCATAATAATCATATTTATCATATTCGTATGTATCCAATACTATACTGATACAGCAAGGAGATCCAAAATCTGGATTTTCCCTTAGATTTTTCCCAGCTTGTGAAGTGAATCATATATCTATATATATATATATATATATATATATATATATATATATATATATATATATATTTGCATGTGTACTGACGCATTTATACAGCTTTTTAAATATAGAGAATATTTATGAATCAAGATAATTTTCTTACTTATTTAAAGAATGTCCAATGTCACATTATATTTTAAAGAAAACTTGTACTTTCGCCAATCTTTATGTATTCATTTCTATATATTCTTATATTTTTGATGAATGTTCTTTATGAATCACGGTTTTAGGACTTGTGCCCCCCTCCCCCATCTCATATTGTGCTACATCTGATAATTTTATAAATGTTTACCTCCGCGCGACAGGGAATATTTAAATTTGCACTTGGGGCAATCGATTCCATTGTCCGCCAAATGCCTCTCCAGTCCTTTGGCTTGATTGTCAGGATCGTTCTCGTCCTTCCACTCGCTGAATTGCTCGCAACTAATGCCTTCGTGCTGTTTTTCCCACTGAACAGCGATTTAACAAAAAGTTTGAAAATTGAAAAAAAAACACGTGACTTATAAATAATGTTTGTTATGTTATTATATCGTTATATTGTATTTATTAGCTGTAAAATTGCTATAATGCAGTTTTTAAAAAATTATTATTTAACACGTGAGAAGTATTAGCAAAGAATAATATTCATGAATATGTTAATAATTCGACTTTAGTGCATTGTTTATATAAATAAATTTCATTTCACTCCTTATTTTCACTGTATAGACATTGCGATTATATGCACTTACCGGTTTTCGACAATTGGCGCACGTGACGGATTTACAGTCTGGGCAAATCAATCTCTTATGATTAGGATCCGCATAAAATCCACTGGAACACTATAGAAATAATATATTTTAAAATATTGTTTCTGAATCGGATAAAATCTTTGAACTTTTATATTTGCTAATTAATAAAAAAAATTATTTTTACATTTATACGCTTGTGCATATTATTTATATGAGAATATATTTAATATACGAAACAATCATATTATTTAACACTTTAACTGTATTTGCATAATACTTTTTTCACCTTGCGATTGTACCCAATTTGATTTTAATCGGTTCGAATGGTTTTTAATCGATTTCATCCAAATAAGGAATATCGATTTCATACAAATCGATTCTAATCGTTCCTAATCAAATATCGATTTAATTTGTATTCGTTCGATTAAATGCTATCCTTTTAAATTTAAATGGTGTTAATCCTTTTAATTGGTTTAAAAATCCAATAAACTTTGAATTAATCGAGTTTAATCATTTATATTCAGAAGTCGATTCTTCGCTCAAAATTTAGTTATTTTTTGATAATCGATTATAATCAGATTAAATCGTACGTAGATTATATAGATAAAACCTTTAGTGATTGGTTATAATCTGAATCTGTTCAAATACGTTAAAATCGGTTGATTAGAACTTCGCACACTCGTATAAATGTTATGATTCCAAATATTGATAAAAGAGGGAAATAAAATCCATCGAAAATCTCCGAGGATTCAAAATCTTTTAACCTAATATTCGCGATTGGATGTCGTAATTAATAGCTCCCTTGGCGCTCTCGTGTTAAAATCGATTAACAAATTTAAAATTTAAACCTATTACAAACAATAATGCTCGTTTGAAAGATTTAATCAATCGTAATCATTAATCCTAAATATTAATCCATCATAAATGTTGATATTAATCGATATTAATTGGTCTAAATTGAAAAATTTCGGATTAAAAAAAACATACTTAAAACCGATTTTGGTGTATTAAAACTAAATTTAATAGTTATTTTTTTATTTTAAGATAATGTAAACATTAGATTAATATTAGATTAAACTTAAGTATTTAAATAAATATTTATATAAAAATCCTCTTACTATGCGATTTGAATATTACGACTTTGCTTCATTTATAAAATATTAACTAAATTATAATCCTGAATTATATGTATATATGTATATATCGCTCTTCTCTTATTACAGATTAAGATACAAGGATAGTATTCTATTATAGTGTATTCAAAATTCGAATAAAATATAAATTAATCTGAGAAAAGAAACGAACGGAAAGAAAGAATTACATTAACTAACTTATTTTTTATCATTTTCGCCTAAAAATAATTTACACTATATTGTTTATTATAAAATTCAATCTGTTATAAATTATGTCATTTTAATCTTAATTTATGTTCATTTACGGCACTTTCGCATACTATCAATCTTTTGTTAAATGTCAATTCTGTACGTTTATTCTTCGATACATAAATAAATAAATATCTAGAAATACAAAAATCGTAATAATTTCTTAAGAGCAATACAACTATATGGACAAAGTACTTTTTCCACACGACCCATTATCATTGGTATTATTATACAGAATGTATCAGCTCACCTGGACGCACCACTTGAAGTTCGGATCCTGCATGAGCGTGCGATCTCGTAATTTGCGCTGAAAGAGCTCGTGAATCGGCGGATCGAGGAGCGACTTCAGCTGCATGTCCAGGATGCTGAAGTACTCCAGGATCTCGTCCTCGCTCGCGTCGTACAAGTCCGGCTGCTTGCAGAACGGGCAGACGGCGTCGGTGATGCTGCGATCGCTTATCTGTATCGTGAAGTAGTTCTTGGCGCATTCGATGCAGCAGCGGTGCACGCATCTCAGCATCGAGATCATCTGGGACAAAAGCGTCGACGCGAGCAAGTTTAATCAGGAGTCAATCGCTGAGACAATTATTATGCATTATTATTGGGATAGATGGAAGTCATGTATTTATAAGAATCGTATAATTCGTCAGAAGAAAAAGAATATAAATTGATCATATTGTCTAAGTTTAGTTTTCAATTCGCTCCGTCCACGCTCTTTCCTCTTTTGTCTGTCTTTAGCGATGATTTAGAAACTTGGCCGATTCGTATGAAATTTTTATTAGATAAGAGAGTGTGCACCTTCGACGGTCCCATCTTAATTTAATAAGGATTGAATGAAAAAAAAAAAACAATTTTATAATATAATTTATATTTCACTCAGCGTTTATTCAAAAACTATTTGATAGAATTAGAAACAATTGTTGAAAACTTTGCAGCTCTATAGATTTTATTGGCACTCTTCAGAATTCATGCTAACAATTCATGCTATAGTTCTGAAAGAGAAATGAATTTCTAGAATTCGAATCAATTCTCAAATATTTTTAATTATAGTTTATAAAGACTTCGAATGCGTTCTCAAAGATTTAGATAAATTCTTATATGCTTCGACTAAGCTCGTTAAGATTTTAATAAGTTGGTAATGAATTCCATGAGCTCTATAAGAGAGATTTTTTTAACTTATATTTCTTTAATTGGAGAACGAAATTATTATCAAATACATTCTTCCAACCTTCTATTACCATTCTCTCTGCAAACCATAAATTGTTTTGTCTTTCAAAAAACCGATCCAATGTTATCCGAAGATGTTACAAGAATTATATCAAAAATTGAATATCCTTCCCGCCGCAATCAACCTATAGATTTGTTACAAATATTGATTAAACAAACTTCGATCCTTATTCCTGTTTTATGTCTAGTGTAATATAAGTGTTAGAACTTTTCTACGGTATTTTAAAACAAATGTGTTATTTTCATTATTGTATTCTATTATTTTGTTCATTATTGTATTATTGTATCGATTTTTTCCTTTAATATTGTTCAACCTGTTACACCATATGTTTCAATGCCCTATTTCAATTTATTTGATACGGATAATGTTTTTACTTTTGAAATTTTTTACAAGAATGGTATGGCACAGAGAAAATATCGGATAAGATGTAAGGATTGATTGAGTATCTGAAAATACTTCAATGGTTTATATAACAATTTGCTTGTTTAAATTACACATTTGCGTATGTATATACATTAAGACTTTTCGGTTTGAAATGCTATTCTTTCTCTTGAAATCCAGCGTAAAAATTTGTAGATATCAGGAAAAAGGATTATTTCGGTTTTATCGAATATGCAATTAAAATATAAGAAAGTACTAATTTTTAAGTAAGAAAGTATTATGTCTTGGAAATATGGGAGATTTCAGGTTCTAAAACATTACAGTGCTATTTACAGTACTACATTTTGATGGTAATCATATAGCTCTTTATATTTTCTTTTTATCTATATTCTTTATATATATATATATTATCAAATATGCTTCCGCAATATGGAACAAACCAGTCATTCAAATGTCGTATCCACTCTATGTAAGTAGTACATGTTTTTCTAGCCAGACTTTTTTTCGTTAAAATATACAATATATATAATGTATAATATAGTTCATCTAAACATCCTTATATTTGAATGTTATATAAAAACAATTGATTACAGTTAATTGTACCCGATTTTAAGTTTCATCAACTACAATTAAACTAAAATAAATTTGAAAGAAAACAAATATGTATATACCTGGCTCATGGCGAATCTGCCGGTACACAGTTCGCATTCCTGCTGCAGAAAAGTAAGAGCGGCCTCGACGCTGGGACACTGTTTCGCCGCCAGAAGGGACTCCTCGTCACTGAATTTCAGGGATAAAAGGCTCGCGGCAACTTCGGCCTCCTTGTAGTTCGAAGCTCTGCCCTCGGCTAATAGTCGTCGGGCAACCCTCTGCATTGCAATGTCATAGAGTCTGGTTACGGAGCGAATTAATTTTGCCGGGAATTGGGAAAAAATATATTGTGCGAATAGCAGAAAGATAACCGATTTTTTACAGTGATATTGAACAATGCAACTATGAGATCTAGTGTAAATTAAGTTCTATGGATACATTCCAGAACTTTCTATGGCTAAATGCGTATCAAATTGTCAAATTGGCTTATTTAACAATGTCTGATAATATTTATAAAAAATGATAAAAATTGACCAAATAATCGAGTGAACTTCGTCATACATCGTTCAAAAATTTAGAGACTTGTTTAAATGTTGTGAAAATTTGACAATAATGGTCAGACTCTCGGCGACTTTATAAATTGTTGAGAATTTTATAAATTGTTATCAAAGCTTTGTCAAATATTCTCCAACTTTATCGATAAAGTTTTCAGAATTATTGATATTTTCATTATACAAATGTTTGCCAGGCTTTGCTCAATATCCCATTTTGATACGTTTAAATCTGGCAAAGTCGTGTGAAACAAGCAACATGATGTTTTCCACTAGTGAAGGATTAGTTTTTTTTTTATCAAATACAGAACATGTATACTAAAGATGTAATAAAATCAAAAGGAAATAATTCGATTTTAATTTGAAATAATAATAATTAAATGTATATGAACATAATTTTATTTTATTATTTTTAATCAATGAATCGATGAAAAATAATTGATCCTTAAGACGAATATATATTTCATCTCTGTTTGCATGATACCAGAATTGAGTAATTATTTTGCTTCAATGAATTATCCTATTCATCACGTACTAAATAAAATCATATATAAGTATTGTATGTTAGCATGAACCCAATTAAACTTTGGGTTGATCAAATATACATAAATAGATTTACTGAAACTACTGTCGGAAGAGTATACACTTCGTATGTGCGTACACAATGGGTATATTTAAAAAAATTACCAGCTAGCTAGCTTACTTGACAAGCGCTAATATATAATAGTGTTTTAAAATATAAGAGACGTGTAATATTTTTTTTATTTATTTTTAGCGATGAAAGAAAACCACTTTTGAAATCAATCTCAAAAATTTGTCTTCTTCACAAATCATATCAGAATAAAATTAACTTCCCCTATTTTTAGTATGGAGAAAGTTACCGCGTAAAAATTTAAATATTAAATTAAATGAAAAAAATAACCCCAGATTTTTAAAATACTCGTAACAGAATTTATAGAACTATTATATAAATTTAATATATGAATATTCTATTTGTTTTATGATATGATTACAATTTAAATGGTTTATCTTTAAGTTAAATAATCAACATAAGCTGAAATTATGATAAGTACGCATGAGACGAATGAAACATGAAATCCGTTAAATGAATGTTTAAAACATGCTAAGAAAAATACAATAATAAATACAGGACGGGAAATAAAACGCACCAACGTCTAGAATCGAGCTCTATGAAATCGAAATATTAATTGGAAACTGATTTATATACATTGTCTAGAGGTATTGTAAATAGTTATGCTGAAAAGAAAAACGAAAATGATTTATAACTAATCGCTTAGATTAAATATTTCGTTTGAATTTATAATAACAGTTATAATATTTTTCTTTATTATTTTGATCATGTTCGATATATACTTATATATAAGTTTTTTTTTTACCTGACATTAAATATAATATTTGAATACCCAGAATTATTATCCAGCAAAATCATTTTCATTATACATTTCATTAGGAACGATTATATTAATCATGTATATGAGCGACATGAAATATGTTAGTTAATAAATAAATTACTCACCTCTTTGATTAATGAGTATTACATAGGAGAATTAATAAATTTTCAATGCATGAATTATTGATTAATTCTTAAATCTAGTATTATATATAACACGCATGGGAAAACAGACAACCAAGTACATCAGAAGGATCTTTGGTCCGGTACTTCTGATTTCTTACGAAATCTTTCAATATAATGTTGATAGATTTTTTTCCAAAAAAATGTCTACTTCTCTTTCACTGGGTTACATTACATACACATGACATGTTACTTGCGCAAGACATTGCTGGTTATTTAAATTGCAATCGAGCTCTTTGTAGACATTGGTCTGCCAACATCAGACTTGGCAGTGTCGTTTTAATTCACAGTCTACTGACCTCCCGTTCAGTCGTGGGAGTAGTTTCCTTGGTAGTCTCCGCCTGGTTCTTTTCTTCCTTTTTGGAATACCTATGCAGATTCCTACGTGGTTTTGTATCACTTTCAAATTGCTCAACGTAACTGGCCACAATAGAGAATCGTTTCTTTGGTTGGGCAGTCCTTGTTGTAACTGTCTCGTCCTTAACCTTTGATTGATTGATTGGTTTTTTCTGTTGATTATTATTGATTACCTTATTTTTATTAGAAACAACTTTGTCAGGCTTTACTGAAAGGCTTTGTGATGCTATGTTCGTAATTGTTTTTGTTTGTGTTTCTAACACTTTTGCATATTTTGGCTCGTCTTTATTCTTACCTTCATGCTTAATTCGCTATCAGAAGACTCATAATCTGTTAGTTCAGCTTTAATACGGTCCAGAGTATTCTCCAATATTTGCTCTACATTTAAAAGATCATTGGAATTTACAGACTTAGGAGAATCATTTTCTTCATCAATACTTATTTCTTCTACCTCATCAGAATCAGTAGCACAGGAAATATCTTCAATTATCTCCTCAGTTCCTTCACTTAGACTTCTTTCATTAGATGCTTCGGGATTTTCACTAGATTTCGTATCATCTTCGATTTCTTCCACTTCATCAGAGATTTCTTCATCATCGTCCATTATCTCTTCCATATCTTTGAAGTCTTCAACTTCTCCTTCTTCTTCTCCTTCTCCTTCTTCTTCTTCTTCTTCTTCTTCTTCTTCTTCTTCTTCTTCTGTTTCTTCTTCCTCATCTTCCTCTTCTTCTTCTTCCTCTTCTTCTTGATCTATTTGTCTTCCTTTTGCCAACATACATGCTTCAGCTTCTTGATCGCCTTCAGTTTCTTCATCACTTTCAGATTCTTCATCATTTTCAGACTCTTCATTATCATCAATAATCATTTGGTCTGTAATACATACATTTTCCTTATGATTTAATCTACTTTCTTTTATCAGTATACTTGGTTCTTGAACAAATTTATTTGGTTTATCATTTTTGATGGACTCATATTCTTTTTTGCTAAATTTTTTATTTTCTAGTATATTTTGTTTTAACAAATTTTTCTCTGGGTTTTTACATTTTTGATTTTCGGAATGTATATTACGAATTAACAACCTTTTTCCCTTATCCAGCTCTCCAATTTTTATATTTTCTTCTCTTGTACAACACATTTCTTCTTTTTCCCACATATGTTTGAGATCTTTAAGTTCAACACAATCTGTTTTACTTATTATTGGTTTATAATCCTTTTTTTCACTTAAAAGAAGGTTGGGAATTTTTAGTTCCATTGGATTACGATAATGTTGGAACTTCTTGAATAAACTTGTTTCAGAACTTTGAAAAGAAATAGTTGGTTTAATAATGCTGGCATTTAATTGTCTTTGTAAACTAATTGAAATAGTTTGCGCGGGAATCCGTTTTATTCCTTTCAAGATTGGTATTTTCGAAGGAAACATTAATACTGCATTTTTTGTATTTAATTTTTCAACTTTATTTTGTTTTGAATCTTTTATGTTACATAACTTCGGCGAGTGATTGGGTAGACGACGAAATAATGTTTGTTTAGGAGAGAATTTTTTATTCTCTTGAGTTTTAGAACTAGTAATGTGTATTAATTTTGTTTTACAAGTATTTCTTTCATTAAAATGTTGAATTTTGGGAATTTTCGACAAAATTTTACTTCTTTCTAGTGTTTGCTTAGAGGGGTATGTTCTAGGAGTCACTTTATGCTGAGCACTCCAAAGTTTTGTTGGGCTTTTCGATTTTACTTGATTATTTCTTAATATATTAGATTTTTTAAGATATTTAATTGGTGATCTTCTACTGATTATAATTTTCTTTGCTGGAGATTTTGGTCTATTCCTCTTCAATTGTTTTTTTTCATTTATTTCATTGAAAATTTTGTTAGTCATACGCTTTTGTGACTCACTTTGTTCTAAGGGTTGCTCAGTTTTTGAAACCATTGCAGATATTGAGATTAATTCTTCTTCTGAATAAATATCTTCTTTTATTTTTTCATTCATTAAGGGTGCGCAGTCTTTAACTGGTATCATTGGAGATTCAGAAATGTTTAACACAAAAGTATCAATTGAATGTACTAAAGGTGTACAGACGGGTATATTAATTGATTTGAAGGAAGTATCGACATCAGAGATTCTATTTATTTCATTAAAGTTAGTAACTTTTGAATTTATTATATTTTCATGCTCTGGTTGATAAATATCTGAAGAAAAATTTTGTTTGATATTATTTTTTTGTTGAATATTTGTCTGATTTAATTGGTGATTGTTCGATAGTACACTCATCTCCGTGATTTCTGTACATTCTGAACAAATTTCTGATGAAAATGATGATTCATCTATATTCGTTTCAAGATTGGAATGATCATTTGACTGTTTGTTTGAATTTCCTAAATACGTTAGCACTGTAAAAAGGGAAGTTCGTTTTTTTTCTGTCTTAGATGAGTTGGTATCGATTTCAGAATCGTTTATTTCAATTGTACTATTTGTTTTTAATAGATCGATCTTATCGTTATAGCTTTCTTCGACAATATCGTTTGGTTTTGAAGAATTTATGGAATGGACTTTGCTAAGTGAACTAGCATGTTTTTTACTTTGAGAGTTTAAGTTAACGGTTTTTGAAGAAATGTGCATGAAATTTTCAGTAGATGATTGTTTTAGCGGTGATAAGATTAATACTGCGTTAGTGGTTATGGTATCTTCAGATGAATTATGTGAATCAGATATTATACTAATAGATGAATCTTCTTCATCAATTAATTTAGTATTTTTATTTAAGATACTATCTACTCTATCATTAATATTATTTTTATTAAAAGTATGATCCAATTCTTTTGTATTGCTATCAATTTTCAAATCTTCATGAACTGTGCAAAACTCTTCAGATGACGATGAGTTATCATCTAAACTGTGATTTAATGTGTCAGAATTTTGCTTGAGTGCTTCTATCTTTTTAGGAGAAGTTTCGATTTGTACCATAGAAATTGCTTGTGTGATTGTATGTGTTTTCAATGCTTCAGAAGTATGTTTATGAGAATCGGTAGGAGCGTTCTGTTCTCGTGAATCCTTTTTTATCTCCTGAATAATTAAACCATCTCTATTTAATATTTCACTTTGTACAAAGTCAGTACGTACCCCTTGTGATGACACATTCGATGTTTCTTCATTTTTGGAATCCATAACTAATTCGTCGGGACATGGTTCTATATTGGATTTTACCGAAGACAATTCTGTACTATGCATTGTTATATGTATTTCATTGGTATGCATAACTGCAGGTTTATTTTCATTAGTAACTTCTTTTTCTGCTAATGTTATTTTTTCTAATTTTTTATTTAAATCTTCCTCTTTCACGAAACTATCAGATGTTGTAATTTGGTCAGCGTTATGTGCAGAATCAATATAATTGGAAGGTGAGTCTTTAACGTTCGAAAGTAAAGATTCCGCTTTTTCCTGATCGTTGAAATTCTTAATTTTAGAATTCAAGATGTCTGACTGGCTTACGTCGCAATAAGAATTAGGACTAGAATTAGACTTAACGTTTTCTAAAATATTATCAAATGTTGGAATTATTAAAGTACTCATTGGCATGGAGCTTGTAGTTGTAATATTAACATTTGATTGAATAATTGGTTCAAATGTAATATGTTCAAGTTCATTTATATCAGTCTTCTTGTGGATTTGGACTGGATGTGGAGTATTGAAAGTTTCTTGTCCTGGTGTAAATGTGGAATCAGCTTTGTCACTATTAACGTTTTCATTGACTTTTACTGTATCACCTTTTTCTATTTCAGAAATTTCATCACCAGCAACTATCTTAATTGAATCCTTAATATTTGAGTCTAAATTGTGTCTTTCTGCTATTACTATATTTTCTTTCTCTTTTAAGGAATCTTCCATTTTTAATGTTTGGGGATGAGCAATTTCACAATATTGATTATTTTTAGTTAATGGTACATTATTCTCATTAATATTGAAAGAACATTGATCGTCTTTTGGAGCTACTGCAATTATATTTCTAGATTCGTTGGCATTTTTAGAGTTCTGTACTGAAATGGTGTCTGACGTGCTGGAAAAATTCTCTACTATCTGAGACTGCGCAGATTCCCTATTGTCTGATATTTTATTCTTATTTTCTTCAGATTTTTTAGGCGCAAGCATTCCAAAGGCTGCCGCTATTTGACCTAAAACTTGTTCTGGTAACATTTTCATAGCAGTCATTAGCTGATGCATTGCTGCAGGGTGATTTGGTTCACATTGTAGTGTATTCGATTGTTTTATAATATCTTCTTGGATTTGTGATGATTCATATTTAGCTTCATTTGAATTATTATTATCATTAGTATGTTCATTAGCTATTTCTATGTTGTTAAGTTTCTCTATTACATGAGTTTCTTTCTGTAAGTCACTACTGTCGTTCGTTGGTGAATTTAGTACAATTTCATTAATTTCTTCCTTTGGTGTTACATTTCTCCTGCTGTCGTATTCTATGATTTTATTGTTATCATTAGTTTTATTATCAGTGATTGTTCCAACATTCACTGCCTTTTCTGTAATCTCTTGTTTATCATTTCCAAACATCAATGTTTTTTTTGTTTCATCAATTATATTGACTTCAACATTTTCAAAATTGTTTTCATTATTTATTGTTATTTCTTCAGTAGAACTAATTAAGTTACTAGGAGTATCGTCATTAGTTTCTCTTATTATTCTACCTGCTACATTGTCTTCATTTAATTTATTTTCCTGCTCTACATTTATTTTATTAGTAACTTGTTTATCATTATTTTTACCTCCAGTTGATTGTTTTATTATATCTTGATTTATATTTATTATATTTTTGGAATTAATTTCGAAATCTTTATTGCTTTTTTGATTTATTAATAAACTTTCAGTCTCATTGATTACTTTTACATTGTTGTCTTCAATTTTATTAATTGCTTCTTCTATTTGTATTTCTGAAGAATCTAATAAAGTACACTCTATTGACAGATCAGGTTTTTGATTTACGTTTCTTAATTCCACATTTTCATAATATTTCAAATTAGAATCGGTGTTTTCTTTTATAAGATAAGTTTTTTCATTTTCACCGCTATTGATCTTAACTATATCCGATCGTTTTTCCTCAATTATTGTTTCTTTATCATCGTTTTGACTTAATTCCCCGTTAGCTATACTACGATATTGTTGGGAATCATCTACTTTGGTGAGACTTAAAAGTTGTTCTTCCAGTTTCTTCGAAGCTCCTTTCAAAATCTCTACCTCATCCCTAAGCTCTGGCGACTGGTTTATCGCGCGTACGATATTCTCGGTCTTTCCGCTGACCAATAGTTGAAGTTCCTCTTCCCGTTCCCAATTCGCGGTGAGCTCGCGCAAGGCGGCCAACTGATGCTGAAAATCTACGTGCACGTCGGTATATATACCTGATGTGGGAATTACCTGTTTCTGTGCCTCCTTGTCCCCGGAAAAGCCGAGGTCCTGTGGCTTAGCAACGATCGTGACTGCTGCATCTTGTACAGGTCTCTCTGCAATATTTTATGCATATTGACAATATTCAGGTTTATTGTGTTCATCTCATATTTTGTTTGTTTATTTCAATTAAATATAAACATTTAATGTTAAAATTTTTTTTTAAATAATCAAATGCTGCGCTAATATAGAATGTGCGTACTGTCTTATTTTATTTTATTATTATTCCTAATAATATCATTATTATAACATTGTTTTTAAATAAAATTAATTTGACCTTCAAGTGGCGCAGCCTCTTCATTCTCTGTTCCGGTTGGAGGTCCCCATATTCTCATTAGAAATGGTTTTAATTGATCCTTTTGAAGCTCCAATAATGCTGCTTCTTCATTGCCTGAATTATTATCGAGAGCAGCTATTACATTGTGCAACGCGAAATTTCCCTTGACCATTATATTCTGGCACTAAAATGAACAAATTACTTTTAAATTTTATATTTCATTTTCCGAATTGAATTTAAAGAAACTATATTAATGAATTTACTAAAACCTTTCTTTGGCGTAGCTGTATTGCGCTGGCAACTGCGATCCAAATATCCCCCTTGGCCAGTCTGAGCATCTCCTTGGCCTCGGCTGCACTCAGTACTCCAATGTCGTTTCCATCGCCGAGATCTTTGCCACGAGTCGTCGCCAAGATTTGCACCGTCTCGATCAAGTGGGGCCATTGATTTTTCAGCCAATCGAGCGGATTTATTGGGTCCTGTGTCAGAGCCACCTGGATGTCGTCGGCTGAGAAGCCACGATGCTCGGCCTCACGTAGCACCTCCACTAGTTCTAAGCCCTGGCGAGTGAGACTTTGGAGAACCGCGTTGTTCCCACTGCTGGAACTGGAATCGTTGTAACGCGACTGACTTGGTTCCTGCAAATTTGATGAGAAACACCTGGTATGTGATTAAAAATGTTCAAGACTCACTGGGAATCAAATACTAACAAGGACGTTTTTATTTTTTAATAATAATAAAGTCTGCGAACAGTTTTAATTGTTATAGATTTTTGATATTCAAATTATTATTAACGTTACTTTATTGGAGATGTGATTATTTTTCTAATTTTAAACTAAAAGTGGGAACTTATAATGTAAATTACAAATATATTGATGGTATTAAATATCATTAATTTGTCACAATGTTAATTTGATTTCTACTTATATGTTGCCAAGTTATAGCGAAAATGCTGAAAATATCTTCAAACTTTTTAATACTCTCAAGAACATGGAATATGAAATGAACAATAGAAAAGTTGTTATAATTTAGTAAATTACCTTCCAACACTACATCATATATATAAATTAATGTTTGTTACTAAAAATTAGTATATATTCTAAATTGGTTTATAGCACAGTCCTCTGAGTCAGGGGCGTCATTTCAACATTTTTCTGCATCTGGCATATATATATATATACGTACCCTCCTCCCGCAGTTTCGAATTCAAACTCAGAAACCCATCCATATCTCGCACAGTAGAACGTAATGAATTTCACAAACAAATAAAATGTATTTGAAGAAAAACTCCATTTTACTTACTGTATAGAGCAAAAACTTGAGAGCTTAAATTACAATTTATTACAAATTTATTTAATAAATAATTAACATCAGAAACATCTCATTTTTCTTTATAGATATGAATTTTAAATCATTTAATCTTTGGTGTTGCCGTAATAATCATAAGTATGATTTGACTAAGAGTCTATTTGACTAAGGGACTAATAAGAGTCGAAAAAGAATACCGAACCAACATAAAAACTTTCGCAATCCAATGAGCAGAATTTGCTCGAATAGACATAAGACTTACTTTTGTAAAACCTTCTCTTCACATCATAAAATATTCATGACAATATGGACGTATAAATTCGGACATTCTCACACTTTTGAATAGTTTAGTTGGGGAGTTTTTATTTTAATATTTGCGTTTGGTATACCGACAACTTTTTTCATGGACTTTTGTATTTCTGGTTTTCCATACACTCAGTCGAGCTATTCCTGGTTCTAACAGAGCTACCAGATATCTTTCGACGCCCCTGTTTCGAGCGGTTAATATTGTCACCTGAAGACGAACAAGAGCAGTTCCACAATATTTCAGGTACTTATACAATCTTTCATTCATGCTGCCACACCATGGAATTATTAATATATTTCAAATTTAAGTATAATATGAAAAAAAGATGTGAAAACGTAGGTAATGAGCGTATAGTGTATAATAAGAATATATATATAATAAGTGATAAACCAGACTATTAACCAAATCAGAAAGCATTAGTGCGAGTCATATTGTTGTAAAAGGAATTAGAATTAAGCACTATACTAAAGTTATATCTAATGTGAGTAATGCTGGAAAAGTGAGCGAATTATTAATTAATATTTATGTATAATATTAATTAACATTAATATTAATATATATATGATAAGCCGATTGCGACAACAGTGTGCGTGGAACTGGATGTTTTTTAACACTTGCTGTTTACCCTGGAACGGTAATAATGGTGGGGCGACGTGAGGGAGTTCCGCCTGGTCCTGCTCGAATGCTGATTATTCCTGTGGCCGGTTCCGCCGCGCTGGCGCGCGCTGTTGTACTGCAGGTCCGGACTGCTCGGGAATCTAGCGTCCTAAAACACACGCTCGACCCAATTCGTATAAACCTGGCTCGATTTGGCGTTTTTGCGGCTCGCCCGCCGGCCAGCGATTGTTATTCATTGATTATTTTTTGATTTATTTATTGACGTTGCTTTCTTTTTAGCGTATAGGCTTGGTTTCGAGATGCGAAATTATATTATGGTGCCGAGGGGGCGGGAGGGTAGGAGGCAATAGGAATGCCGCATGGTTGAAACAAGAACGGACAGATAAAAAATTGTCGTTGTCGCAACTAAGCGGAACGTGTCCTCTATGCAATATATATGCAATGTGTCAGTGTCGTTTTTCAAAATTTAAGAATTCACGAATCAAAAAGATAAATCACTTTTTGTTGAATTCATAGATCACTGAAGTTTATTTAGTCACTGTTCGTTATCATAGTACATCTCCTTTTTTTCCATCATCTTATCAGATATTCTTTTAACAGGGAACAGATAAACTTATATGAATTATAATATAAATAAATATGTATATATATATATATATAATTAGGAAAACATTCGATTGTCATGCTACATGACTAACGTACTTCTGAATCGCTGTCGTCGTATCTCGTGGAGCTTTTCGAAGGGGCTAACGAAGCAGCTCTTCGGAACTTTTCTACCCTTTCTTTCACGTAACTCGGGTCTTCGTAAGTCTGGAAAATTGGATTACTAGAATAAATAGTGGTTTTTGTTTAACAAATACTCTTGGATGTACATTATGGTACACATATTAAAATAATCCAATAGTCTGGAATCTTAGTATATAATATTATCTTCTTCAATTATTTTAGAAATTAGATGTATCAATCAACAACGGAAGATAGTTTTCGGAATGAGTATACAGATACTGTAGTAAAATAATATTAACATAAATTTTCAAACGAAATTATGTTTATCCAAAAAATGGGCACAGAAACGTATTAGTAATTTATTACAATTTGAAAATTAAGAAAGTCTTTTCAGTCACGTAAATAACTCTAATTACATTATGGAAATAATTAAAAAATAAAAAAATGTATTTCAAGAAAGGAGGATGACATATATAGTAAATATTAATAATGTGTTAATGAACTTCGTTAATACACTCACTTGTGTGGAAATACTTTGCGGGGGTGGCGAGGTGCCCGTGGAAACAGTTGCGCTCTTTACCTCATTCATCGTTGAATCGAATGTCTTTATTTCCCTCTTTCGCTCTAATAAATCTTTTTGATCGACTGCCGAATTAACTTTGTCCAATTCGTCGCTTTGCGTTGAAGTTTCCGTCGCCTTGGTCTCGGCTTTCGGCCTCGGCTCGGCAGCCGATTCCGAAGGATCGACTTTCTTGGTTTCATTGGGGACCGGGGCTTCTGTCGATTTACTTTCTATTTTCGTGTCGACTTTAACGGGTGGATTAATTGTTTCGGGTTGTTTGGAATCTGTTGTGTCGGTGATATCTTTGGCTGCCGGCGATTCGATTAATGGCTGCTCCTCTTTGTCAGATTCTGAAAAAAGAAGGGAATTGCTGTGCCTTTATTGAAAAAAGGCCGTGAATTGATTTGTTTTAATATAGTATAATTTTAGCGTGTAAATTATTTCATTTATTTCTCAATTACAAGTGCAATAAAATTTAGTTTTTTTTATATCCTCGGTTATATATTACGAGATTTAATGACATTTTCTCAATAGTTCTATTTTATCTTTATAATTTTCTTTGAAATAATAAAATGAATTTTCGATTGGGCAAACAGCCGAGTTTTATTTTCCAAAATTTATTTTTTTTACAAATAAATATATTTATGTTTCTTAATAATTAATTATCAAACTCAATTAATAAATATAGCAAAAGTTATTCGGATTGAAATATTTTTAATTTTTCATGGAAATTTCGAAAGCAAAAATTTTCTTCTGTAAAAATTTTTTTTTTATAAATTTGTTATCAATAAATTATGTATTAAAAAATAATATATATTAATATCAATGATGATTTTTCGTGTTGTTTGCATGGAAAAAGGAGTTTGAACGTGGTGTATTCAAAGAGGAAAGGCCAAATGCACAATCGTCCTTGAAATGATGCGGCTTGAATGAATAATAGAGTTTAATAAATATTATAAAATTTTAATTGCTTTCAAAGCACGATTATGCATTTGGTATCGTTTTTGCGTATAATAAGAGAATGCCATACTTAGTTTTATTATTCATTCAAGAATGTACAGCATGTGTGGATATTTTTGAAAAAAGAGATTTTTTATTGTACACATATAAACGGATATGTATTGCCTTGTTACAAAACAGTAAAAAAATTTCGCATCAAGTGTTAAAAAAAAACAGTTTCGTTTTAATAAAAATGAAACAAAATTATTTGTTTGTCATTCTGAATAAAGATTCAGAAGACTTTTCGTGGTATAGGGTAGAGGCAAGATGACATATGATCTGAAATCGAGTACATCTATTTTAACTTCTATTTCTTGAAAGTACAAAAAATGTTAGCTAAAATAAATGCATTATAAATATATAAGTGAAAGTGGAAATATTCTGTTATTAAAAAAAGTTTAATCTATTATTCGCATATCACAGAATACTTGTAACTATCCCATACAACATATTAAATGCTATTTTTTAGTAGGATAATAATAATTTTAATCATTCAAAACACAATTTTTATGCCTCTATTCATAAGCTTTGTTCTTTATTAAACATTTTTTTTTTCAATCTTATTTTCATTTAGTAAAAATTTTGATATTTGCAATAACCTAAGGCAATTGTAACAATGATGCCACAATTAAGTCTATACTTTCCTTTTTACGGATTCTCTAAAATATTCTTAAAAAATGCTTGTACAAATGATTTTATCGGTAACTAAAATGAGATTATCTTTTAACTGTTGCCTCTACCCCGACACAATGGATGCGCAATCGTCAACCACTCTCTTCTCATAAACGTCCATGTATATCGATAGATAATCGCAAAGAACAGTCTCTCGTGAATTATTTCATTTACAGCGCATCCCTATATGTATAAAATGTGTTTATATATATATATATATATATATATATATATATATATATATATATATATCTAAAACGCATGTCGATGTAGTCGCGATCACTTGGTAAACTTCGTGCCGAATGAAAAGCTGATCTTTCGTCTGGCTCTACCTTTTCCCTTCGCGCCGTCGTTTTCCGGGCTCTCGGTTTGGCCGCTCGCCGCGAGCTTCAGCTTACGGAAACTATCCTCCGCGTCGTTCAGACCCTCGTCCTCGGACTCGTGCCGCGATGGCGGCAGTGCGCTGCTCTTCGTTTTACAGCAGATCACGCACACCGTGTCCTTGGAGTCGTTCAAGAAAGTGCAGTGCTCGCACGACCACTCGTCCTTCATGATCTAAAATATATACATATTCATTGGATAATACGGCCTGTTTAAGTTCGTTGCACGTTCACGCCACGCGTTCTGCGAATTGTATTTGATAAATTTTGTATTAAGTAATACTGCTTCTGAATTTAATCCATATTCAAGAAGTAATCAGCCTCGATCGGCAAGTATGGCAAGTAACTACCGCAAACTATTGATAATTATTACCTCTGACATGAGATCTTTGGTGATGTCGCCATTTCTTTTGGGCGTTTCGCTCCTTTTTGGCTCGCTCGTTGGTGACATCGGAGGCTTCTTTTCCTGCGCCTTCGAACGTCCTTCCGGCGTAGAAGACCGAGACGGTTTCTGTGAAATTTTCGCATTTTTCTCCGGCGTGGGTGATTGAAGATTTTGCTTGTCGTTGGCACGTGGCTTCTCCGGGGTGGGTGATCTTGTCAGTCTCCCACGACTGGAGCGTCTCTCTTGGGACGGCGATAATACGTTTCGTTGTTTGTACTTTTCATCGGAGTGGCCCCTGTCAATGTTATTTATAAATAATACGAATTATCGCAGTGCTTAAATATTTCACTCGAGGTGGAATTGAGTAACACCTTAACGATTTCACACAAATAATCTTATACGACAATTTAATTTTACGTTGTTTATAATTTTGACAAAATTTCCTACTTCTTCCGGAAACGAAAAGCAACATTGCAATAGCTTTATAAATAAAATATATTATAATTCTAGTGATCGCTTCCACTATTAAGCTTTGGTGAATAATTTTTAGTACTTTTAAAATTTTTCTGAAGTAAGCTATTTTATATTTCTCATATAGTCTAAGCTAATCATCGAATAAAAATTCACCTTGATATTCCTCCGTTGTGGTCCAAACCGTCGGACTCTTCGAAGGAGGACAGCTTGCCGCTCCTTCCCGATCCAGATCGCCTTCTCATCTCATTCTCTTCGGAATCGGCTGTTCTTGAGTTCTCCTGCGACCGTCTCGAGAGCGATCGGGGCAATGAACCCCTGTCCGGCAATTGTCTATCCACATAGTCGTCGGAAGAGCTGGTCATTTTGGATCTGCGTTGATGATGATGACCGGTTACGGAGTCATCGGTACTTTGACCACTGCGCTGCGCGCGTAAACTACCAGCACGTTGATGGCGATCGGGTTGCTGTAGGCCATCGTCAGACGGGCCACGACGAGATGAGGCGAGCGATCGACGATCATCCTCTAGCTCTGAATTGCGGGCTGACATCATGTTTGGATGGCCGTTTGAGAAATGCTTAGCAATCCATTGCTCCTCGAGACTATTTATACGATCCTCTGAACGCCAACTGAAGGTCAAGTTAATATTTTAATAAAAGGGTAACTAAATAATAACGATCATTGAATATAATAACCTATTACTTTTCACAAGCCTTTTTAATGAATTGTGTATAGAAAATTTCCATGTGGTTGCAAACGATTACGTAAAAGCGACCACGTTAAAATATTTAAAATTGAGCCTGTAAGTATCATTAAAATTTAAATGAAAAACCCTAATAATTAACTTTGCACATATGAATTTCTAGGAAAAGTATATATAATTTATATATATTTCTCACTTTTTCCTGCTTCTGGTTAAATCGTCTTGATGAAAAGCTCTGGATCTTGAACTCCTGGTGCTGTTTAAGCTATCTCTTCGACCATTGAACGTTTTCGAGCTTCTCGACATACGATCATCGAAGTCGGACTCGTCCGAGTTCTCGGATGAAGCATCTGACGGTGAACTCGGCGTGCGTCGAATCCTCGAGCGATTCGAGGCCGTCGATTTTCGAGATTTGAAACTCGGCGAGGGTGACGGAGCCTTCGAGCGTCTGCCGGACTTTGTGCTGCGTGCCGGACTGTGGGCTCGCGAATGGGATCCCATCATTGCGCCCGGATAGTGTTGGGGGAAAAATTGAGAGGGCGGCGGACCGTATCCCAACGGGTAGCCCGGCCACATATGGTGTGTTGGCGCTTGATTCAGACTGAGATTTGAACCGCCCAGAGCGGCTGGATGATCCCAGGGATTGGGCGGAGGATACCACATCACCGGACTTTGAAGAGGACCAAGATGCGCCACCGATTGAGCCTGTTATTGAATATTTGTCTTTTACTTGCTTGTTGATTTCCCAACATTGTTATTTAAAGCGTTTTGAATTTTTTTTTATAATTAATCATTAGAAAAAATTAAGTCATGTTGTTTAAGAACATATTTAAACTAAATTATTATACAAACAAGAATGCGATACTTTCGTTCCTTCGCTGCATTTACCTGCTGCATTCCAAGATTCCAGTTATTGGCTGCTGTGAGGTCGCAGACACTCGCCGATTGCATCATACCGCGAACTGGCGTTGGTGGTGGCGATACCAGACTGTGTCGAGGACCAATCGCGCTGACCGGTCGGGGGCTGCTGCAACTGTCGCGCGCCCCATCAATAGTCGAATGCTTACGCCGATTTGCATCCTGCGCTCGCATAGCCTCCTGATACCTGCGATATCTCTCCTAGACAAGGTATATGTTAAATTAGTGTACACTGTAAATGATTTGCTCTACTTATATTATCTATACTAAGAGAATGAAAAAGAAAGTAGAAGATGAGAAAGTAGGTATAGATGAGGTACGCGAAAATGAAGAAAAGTCTGAGTAATAGAAGATGAAATGGAAGCTACTGGTAATTTCAATCAATCCGAGCTACAATTTATTAAGTTGTTGTATGTTCTAATTATTTTATCAAAATTTAAGAAGATATAATGACAAAAGTTCATCAAATTAATGAGCTTGTGATTTCCAATGTCTTAAAATATTCTTCTAATGATTCTTTTTACAATTATGCTTATTTGATGATTTTTAACATTATCGAAAGACATAAATTACGTTTAGTATTTGAGAATCATATTCTAGTCTAATGCGATCATACCTGGAGGGTTGACATTTTATCAGTACCGACGAAGCAGGCATCCGGGCCAACGTTGTTCTGCATTGTCTGAGCGCATCTGTTGGCCGGTACGAATCCAGCCTCGGGTGGTGGCGCTGGAAGTGGTCGCGTCAGTGTCGATGTGGAGCCGACAACTCCGCGCCTCAGCGTCGATGATCTGCTTGCGTCCATGGGTGGGAAATTCTGTTGTTGTTGCTGCTGCTGTTGCTGAGCAAGCGACATAGACGACGATGACAGTTTGGCCTACAGGCGCGAAACTTGAAGTTTATTATCAGGCCTGAGAGGCCTGGTGAAGTTTGATCAATTTTTTATATATTATTAGCAGAGAGACGTCGAAATATCATAAGTACGTCATCAATTTTTAAATAACACCCCTGATATACGTAAAATGGTGATAAGATCGATGTGGTGAAAAATTTTTTTTTTTTCAACGAATTCTTTTACACTTTCTGTAACTTCAAAAAATTTAGTAACTAATAAAAATATAAAACATAAACTATACATAAAAAAATTAGTGAATGTCATTATAGCTTAAGTAAACATCTATTATTCGTATTAAGAGACAAATCATTTTTTCTTTTCATAGGGACATTTGTAAAGGAAAGATTTTTTGAAGATACGAAAATGTATTTTAAACTTACTTTTTCAATGCGGGTTTGAAATTTAAAAACAGTTTATAATTCTCAGAAATATTTGTTTTTAATCAACCATACTTTAATTAAGCAAAATATTATTTAAAGTAATTAAAAATATTACTGTTAAATATTATTGATGTATAATAAACTAAAGAAAAATCGATAAACATTTAATTTAATTATTATGCCTCATTTATATCTTGCAACAAACAATTATGATCTGAAACTAAAAATATTTTGGATATTAGTATTACCATATAAAGTAACAGAAAATTAAGAAAACAACAGAAAGAAAATTTTACTAAAATGTGAATAAGCTGAAAGATAAATTAAGACTAGAGCAGCAACGATATGATGTTAAAATTTTTACCATATTCACTGAAATCTAATAAGAGAAAAATTAATTTCATAGAATGATATATTGAATATATTGAATGTGAAAATGCTTGATTGCAATAATTGATCTTGTCAACGTGGGAAATAAAACATTTTTAATCTTCAAAATATCTTTCCTGGTGAGGCAAGGAAAAATGTTACAGGGATTTCAGTGAATACGGCAAATAAGTTTTCAACGTATTATTGTATATTATATTAAAATCATAATAATTTTATACAATAAGCATTTGGCACATATAAATATAAATATAAAATATAAAACGCAATAACAACATTGATGAACAAAAGAAGATAACAATTATATAAGTCACAATATTCTGAGCGAATCGGTATATATTTTCGCATATTTGCTGGTAGTAACACTGGTTAATTGAATCGAGATCTGTTTATTTTCATTTTCGTCATGGTATCTGCGCAATTACAAGCATAGCAAACGTTACCAGGTACGATATAATATATAGTGTATGTGCTTCCACAAAGACAAAAAGATGAGATCTAAAAACGAAATCAGAATGAATGAAATATAATAACGAATGCTTAGATGCACGTTTGGGCTGGAGGTACAATGACTTATTGCGTTAATAAATTGATGTGTCACATGTTCATTTTACTGGCTTGCAATAATTGTATAATTTCTGTAGCCTATCCTTCAGTTAATAGAAATTTTTTTTAATAAAACTTTTACGAATAATAATTTATATAAATGTTCTCCGAGTAGCTTTTTTAGCATAACATTTTAGAAAAATATAAAATGCGCGTGAACAGATCAGAAGCGGTGATAATTCGTTCGCGTTAAAATATTTGCAAGTTGAATGAAACGTTGAGATCAGACATTAATCTAAATAAGATTCATTTACATCCAGCCCAAGCTTCATAATTATTAATAAGACTGTCAAAGATGGAGTAATACATTGAAAATAAATGGTAAAAAGGATCATTTTAAGCACTATGTCGGTAGTTTTAATGTTAAATGGCCTTCAGAAATGTGCACTAATTCAAAAATAACATTACATAAGCTCTGACTCTGATTATTATCCAAACAAAAGAAAAGAGAAAAATTCATTTATATTAGGATTTTATCACGTTTAACGCGTAGTAAATCTGGATTCTGTGCAGTATAAATAAATGGGATGATTGTTACGATCAACAGAAACGTAAAGTATAAAAAAATATAAAAATGCAAATATAATAAAGCTTAATTGACGGAGGGTTTACTGAACACTTGGGAAAACGTAATAATATAATAAGTGTTAATGATACGTAAATAAAATAAATCTCTTTAACATTTATCAATGACGCTTTTTAAAATTAACATTAGGAGTAGAGGCGCTTTCGTTAAATGTAATGGAGCTAATCAAACATTCTATTTTTTCCTAATTTAGTACACTGAAAAAATAATTTTTCGTATCAAATGCGAATCGTTAACAATTAAATTAGTTACAATTATGAAATTAGGGCTGAGACTTAGATTCGTAGTTCACGATACAAACAGTTGTGAACATGCTATGGATAGTAGAAATTATTCGATCACAAGCAAATTAAGAATATGCACAGCTTTTAAATCCCGAGCTTCTCATATAGATAGCATAGCTAATAAAAATCCATATGATATTTAGAAAACCTGAATCTTTAAAAAATTACTGTCAAAATTTCATAATAAACGACCTTTTCAGAAATTACTGTGTTTCAACTACTTTCGTTCAAATGTTATAGTGAAATTTTTGTTTATTTAATAGAAATGAAAAAATCTAAGCTGTACGTCTTTATGCAGCATTAATTGCTTATTTGTGATAAAAATACTGTTAAAGAAAAGAAATGACTCAACAATTGCTATTTGGACTTTATTGAATAGCTAAGAACGGTTGCTATTATTTCCTTTAAAGTAGAAATGGAACATTGTTCGAACCTTCAAATGTTTAAACATGCTCGAAGAGTTCGATTCATTCGATGTAGCCCACATAAGTAGCCCGAATTATCTGAAGAATTGGAATCATTCGAGGCCTTATGCTATTTAAGCTATTCAAACAGTTTGTACGATTCGCATATTTAATCGTTTGTGTTGTTCAGATTCAAAAAAAAACCTAACCTTAATGTTTTATATAGCTATTCGACACGCTGTTCGATGTACATATTGTTCATATATATATAGTTTTTGAATAATTGGATCAACTTGAATAGCAAAATGTTCGAACATTCGATTAAAATATTCATACTACTCGAACTATACGAGCACTCTGATCAACTTAAGTAGTCTCAAGATTTGAACCGTTAGGGCATCAAAAAATTCCTACTGGCCCTAGTTTAAACACGATTGTGTAGATATAGATGCTCAGTATACCCGAATCCAACAATTATTTTCGAAACAATTAAAAAACTCAACTAAATGATTTAACCGGTAGTAAATTAAAGAAACGTGAGATAGTACAGGAATTATAGAGATCAAAATTAAATATTTCCATTATTTTGTATATTTTTCCATGAGAAAGTTGCGTTTAAAGTGAATGCCACATTTTCTCACAGTCGAATAAAAACAACTCATTGACGATTCGAAATGGTGTTTGTAGATGATCAAGCTGGGTATATAGAATTACTTTTATCGATATCTAACACGGATCTAGATAAATTCATACTAGATTCCAAAAATTGAATTGACAGACGCGGGCGTCAGACATCCAAAGCGATTCGTAAACTCGAACTGGTAAGATTATGGCCTTGGTATTTTAGAGTACATGTGGAATTTAGTTCATTGATTCTTTCGAGAAATGCGAAACTATCTATATAACCAACATTTTATAAATTTGTTAGTTCGACTGATTGAAGAAATAAATTTAAAAAATGGCCTCAAATGCAGAAGAATAAGTGCTATTTCACTAAGATAATAATATCTATGTTACAAGTTCACGATAACGATGGCTAAAACGAATCGACTCTGTGCCTCCAACCGATTCTTTCAACCTATCAAAGTCTCTAGATCTAGCTTTCAGTGACTCCTGACTGTTCGCGACAAATGTTCCGCAAACATATGTTACAGAAAAACAGGTTTGACTCCAATGAAGAAAATGATATAGACAAATTAATGATGCGCTGAACTAAATGTGTCATGTATCATCACCCTAATGAATAAAATTAAATTTAACCCAAAAGTTTTCATTTAAAATTAATTAGGCCTGTAACTTATTAACGAGATTTAATATAAGCAAACCTAAGCAGAATTCGAATCCTCGAAATGTATCAAATGTTGGATCATCTGAATTTGACTTGAATATAAGATAATACATCTGAATTGTACAAATGCGAATTTCGTTCTGTTGAGAACAATCAGAATAAAATCAGTTCAAAAGTACCTCACGATATTTCATCTAAATAATCATGTATGTACAAAAAAAATTCTCTGAAAATCAACCCATTTTCATTTTTGACTCCTCAATTCGGTGTTACAATATCGGTTTGGCAACAGTTTGGTCGGTTTTGAAATCATTGTTCTTATAATTATTTTTTCATAGTCACGTGCACGAAAAACTATAACAATTCTCAAGCGACTTTTTATATGAATTTATCCACTTAATCTCTAGTTTTCTAGGTATTTACATATTTGATAATACGAATAATTCTCACCCTATCTTAAAGATAACCAAATGAATATTTCTTTACAAGTTAAAAATGTAAACTGCAAATGCAAACTCTTTTTCAGTGCAGTGGCGAAAATTGAAAAAAAGGATTGTCATAACTAACATCTTAATTCGCAAATTTATATAAATATAAATTCTAGTACAACCGTAATAATAATTTTTAACAAGTTGAGATACGTATCTATTTTTCAAAGTCCTACTAAAATGTAGAAAGAAATTTCTTTGTAATTTTTTTATAATATTCCGTAACTTATTGCTGTTTCCCTTTGATAATTTAAATTACTAATCGTTATAAATTACACAAAAATATTGCGCTTAATTATTTTTTATTATCAACCTACAATATTTTTCCATTTTGTTGCGATCAATAATTTGGAAAGTCTATACTGTAGTTAACAGGTAGATCATACTTCCGTCAGAATATTATGAATTTCAAATAATCATCCCTGAAAAAGCATATGATAAATCTTTATTAAGATTTAGCAGAATCGCGAAAAAAATATTTCAAAGCGTAACTTCGCACGCTGTAATAAACCTTTTTTCGAAAAATTTTGAACAACAGCCTTGTTCCGCCTGATATATTACTTTTCAACGGCGCAAGCTTGAAGAACGTCAAAAAAAAAAAAAAAAAAAAAACATCGCTAAAGCCTCATCCGTATAACGAACCTGGCAGTGTTGCTTCACAATAACGCTGCAGCGTGCCGATAATTTTTTTTATACATATACATATAAGTATAAATATGAAGAATCTGTCGGTCGCTCAGAGCACGGCGCAGCCTACCTGATTCGAGCGCCGATTCCTCCGCGGTGGCGGCACCGGCGGCGGATTGCCCGCGCTGCCCTTCGGCGGCAGTGGCGGCTTCACCTGCCTGGCCGCCGCGGCGCCGTTCTCCAACGGGGGCGCGAGCCGCCTGCGCTTGTGGCCCCGGCGCTTCGGGTGCTTGTGGTTCGCCTCGTCGCAGCTGTCGCAGAAGGCGTCGTCGCAGGCGTCGCAGCGCACCGTGACGCGCTCGTTGCCGCAGAGGTGGCACTTGGGCCGCGGCGGCGGCGGGCCGCAGCCGTTAGCCCCGTGGCCGGGCGTCGGGTTGCCGTGTCCGTTGGTCACCACTCCTGGTGCGAGGGGGTTTGGAAAAATCGTGAAATTTGAAATTTAGAAATAGGATCTTTCCAATGATTAGTCATATCGTTCTTTTATTTTGGGAATGGGACATTTTGAGCGGCGCCCTCTGATAAGAAATAAAATCGTGCATTATTATTAAGTAATAATCAATCAATGGTATAATAATAATCAATAAATATAAATCATTTAAATTAAATATAATAGATCAACAATCGCATAAGAATATGTTGCAATCGCTGACAAGAAAAAACTAAAAGATTCCGTATAAGTATATTACTTTAGTCTATTCGGAGCCGTCTACCAGAGGAGAGAAGAAATTGGAAGTAGAAAAATCTCAAACAAGCAATATATTCCGAATACACGCAGATAATTTTGTACAGTATAACGACCGTTGGGATAATATGGCTGCATTGTTAAATTTAGGAACCGAGGCGCGAATGCGTCAATCAGAAATACCCAAGAGGACGTTTAAAGCGAATACGGAGAATTTACACTGATGTCCTCAAGAGAACTCGTCGATCTAATTAAAAACGAGAATTTGTAAAACGAATACAGGAATACTACTCTGATTGAGTTGGGAATAGGCAATAGACAAAGGGTTCGCGCAAATAATCGGCTGGCTTCAAGAAGTTTGAACGACACGGTATCGAAACGTTGGAGCCAGCGTAGGTATAAAATCGAAGAATTTCAATTTAATTCGAACCGAATGTCATACCGAGAGCTACTCGAACAACCTTTCACAGCGCATTTTGTTCATCATGAAAAAAAACTGTCTGTATTAATTACGGATTCAACGTTGGAATTCAGCCAGATCGAGATTGATGGAATTCAGTACCGTAACAGTGAAACGTTCAACCATACTGATTATGAGATATAAATCATTCGAAGCCACTGCCAGTACGATACAGAGCTCGAAAGAATTTGTCCCGGAAATGAGGAAAAGAAGAAAACTAATGTTATCAGAAATGTGGGTTTATACGCCGAAGAGCTTTCCTGGACATGGCCAATAATACGCGCAATTGATACCGAATCAAGCAACATTTTGTATCAATGTATACCTTCTTGAAGAAATAAAAACAATTAATGGACCGAACTGTGCAAAAGTGTGCATTGAGTAAAGGACGAATTGCCAGCAGACTGTAATTTGATAGATGTAGGTCCGGTTATGGGAATCAAGTTAACGTGCGATGCAGCCAGTATATCTGAATATACTTATATATACCGAATAGAGTGAGTCCAGGCCATAGTTCAGGTTCTAAGTCTGCGGATCAAATTCTTTCAATAAAGCAGAGTTCGAGGGTAAGTAGAGTACGAGGGCAGTAGTGATTTTTTTCATAACTCTACGAGTGGTGAATCATGCTTAAAAGGACTGAATTTTTATGAGTGGTCACGAATTTACACAAGAAAAGTTTTTAATTCTATGATTTTTAATATTTAAGTCCCTGGATTTCGAAGAGCAACTCATATCGGAAATTGCGCCCATGACGAATTTTAATCAGCATTTCGAGACCTAACTGTGATACGAGTCCTAGAAATTATTAATTCTTTGAAGCTTTTTGATAATTTTTTTCCTAAAAGAATATCGATTTATTGGTTATTACTATTTACCTTTTTGTGTCGTTATTACAAGATTTACATAATAATATGAATTATGTAAAAAGTTACGAAGTGCTTCAAAATAAACAAAAACAGCTATGTAAAATTTTCTAAGTTAAACAATTTATAATTACGTCGAGTATTTTCTTGTATTCCCATAATCTATACGACTGTAAATTTTTTTTACATAGTAATAAATTACATTTCAATTCAGAATAAAGAAATTCGGTTTAATGTACGGAAAATTTACGTTGTCCGTCGGTTTAGGTTAATTTTAAGGGCGAAATATGTCCATTTGATATAATTCATGATATATATAACGTTTTCTCGGCAATAAATCGTCCACCATCAGGTTAATAGTTTCTGTGTGGAGCTTTAGCTAAGAACGATCAGGAACAACTTCCCAGAATGAGTATCATAAACTCATGGGGTAAGGTAAACATTGCCGAATGGACTATTACCGAAACCAAATTTGTCGAACAATACAATTTTGAAAATTTTGTTTAATATTCATCATATTCGTTTTTGTGACTTTGAAAATGCGTATAACTATCTTTCTAGTAAGTGACATATAGTAAGACATATAAAATACATGTACCTCGTTAGTTTGATTGAATTACAATTACATTTTTAGAGTTTAAAGCAGATATCATTATGTTTGTTAAAAATACTGCAAAACTAAAAAAATATAATAGTTACATGCATTTTGACACCAGATCGTAAAATCAAGAATATTAGAAGAAATTAATAAAAAATCATAGGTTTCGGCAAACTTTCTTTCGGAAATTTTTTTTTCGGTAAAATTACCTTTCATAAAAGTCCATTACGTTAAATTTACCCTATCCCAATATCATAAACTCATTATCAGTACTTAAAATATATATCCAAAACAATATTGTTTTGGTATATGTACAAACAAAAATGATTTTTTAACGCAACGCATAAACAATTTTTTTTTGTTTCAAGAAAATAAGCAATAAAATTTTAAATTGAAATCCTGACATTATATTTACCAAAAAGTATAAGAAATGTCAATCTAATGTGTGGAGGGTGGCTAATGACTTCATCGTGCTAAGAAACTCGTAAAGCGCAAAAGTGAAGATGATTTCACCCTTTATGTACAAATGCCTCCAATAGTTATATATATATAAATATATATATACACACACACACACACACACACACACATATATATATATATATATATATGACATTAAAAATAGCAAAATACCGAACCTTTGGCTTTATTATTATTCGTTGCCGATGCTGCTGCCTCTCTCTGATTAGGATCGCATGGCGGGAATTCGATGATCTCGTAATCCGGGTCGCCGCAGTCGCCGGACAGCGACGGGGGCGGCACCTTCGGCGGCGTCGGCGGTCGACGGGACGCCTCGTCCGCCTTCTTCTGCGCCTGCTGATTATGCACATACATATGTATATGTAAACAAGTGGAGATAATTATGCGCAATATTAAGTCTATCTTGGATTTTTTACAATAGAGATTATCTACGTTTATGTTATATACGTTTACGTATCCGTAATCTTTGAAAACGAAACTTGCGCACGCGCGACGACGAAAGTGGAGTAGTATAGGTTTAATTTAGGAACGACGCGGCGAAAATTCTATGTACACGTTGGGCGGCGAGCAAAGAGGGAAACACCCGCGTTTTTGGAATCATTTGCGCGCCTCGCGTCGCCGCGCTGCGCCAGCCGGCCTGGGCGGAAGAGCGCATCATTCATCCGCCCCCCTCCCTCCCGGCAACTAGAATAGAAATTGCATTATTTTATATATATAGATGTATATATATATATATATATATATATATATATATATATACATATATGCTTGAGTATAAACAAAAAGCTATAGACACGCAAAATATACAGCAAGACCGAGTGAAAAATAATACGCGGCGCGCGTATTATCATCGATATATATTTACCGGAGACCCGCGTGGCCCGCCGCGCAGCGCCGCCGTCCGCCGAGCGAGCCATTTATTATAACGGTCGTTTCTATTATTGGATTGGAAAACTCACCAGCACCCAGTGCGGCATGGAGCGGGCGATCCGTGTCCGCGTCGACGGATTCGATATGGCCATCGGCCGCCATCTGTCTGCGCCGGGATTCTGAAAATTGTCGTGATATTTTTTTTCTTTTATTCATTGGTTGAATATGTATTTTTTTTTTTTTTTAATTCAACGACATACATTCAGGCGTCGCACGATGCATTCGTATAAGGCGCTCTCGCTAATGCGGCCGCAAGGAAGACGCAAGCGTATAATCAGATAAGCAATAAATAGCAATAAGGAGCAATAATTAAAAAAAAAATATTTGAAATGAACTTAGATGCATTGTGACTTGTACAGAGTTTATGAATATAACAGTATTAAAATAGTATATACTTTTATATATAATAAAGCATATCTTCAATAGAAATTAAATACAAATGAGAAACTGTTCTTGTTTTCTCCAACCCATTTTACAAAACGTATCTACTCCAGATTAATGAGATTTAAGTAGACGTTAAACTTAAAAATATTTAATAATGGTATATTTCGAATTGAAGGAGGCAGGGTGTTATACAATTGAGAACCAGAGATATAATTACATAATGCAATGATTTAGCAAATACGGTAATCGTTCTAATATAAATAATTTGAAAATAAGGCTTACTTGAAAATATAGAAGTCGGCTTTTAACAAATGGCCACTTAAGTTTATATCAATAAAAAGAGATATGTTTACGATTTCTCAGGCCATAGGTGTATTGTATTCCACCATTTTTATTATTACGCTTTGAAGTGTTAGCGATTATTCTTTAAAAATATCCACGAGAGCAAGGGAACAAGAATCAGTCAATGGAAAAAGGAACAGTTCCATAAGATGGATCCTTAGAGAATGGTTAGTGCTTTTTCTCAAGTAGTTTAATCTAAGCATTGTGGAATTGGCCCGCACGCATATATTGTTTGTTTTTTTCTTCTAAGTGAGTTTCAAGTATAAGACTCCCAGACTTTTCACAAATGGTTGGAGTTGTACCTCAGTATTTATTATTAACATTAGCCGATAATCCGAATATTTTTGCTTTAGTTTTGGGCGGATGAAGCTGAAAGAGTTTTCTTGAAGCTCATTCATTAATTACATCTATTGCTAGTCTAATCTGTAGCTCAAGTTTGCCGTTGTCTATAACAATAAGTATATTGTGAATATCATTAAAGATCATCTGCGTGCAATATTATTGAGTTGATGCTGCAAAACCTAAGGTTATATTACTTATATATAAATAGAAAAGAAAAGAGGTCCCATATTGAGCTTTGCGGTACACTAAAGTTTGTAGGAAGGAAAGAAGCAATAGAATCATAATTAGAGAAATAGAATCATAAAATCGCTTGATTTCTGTTGAAAAGAGACGAACCAACACAACAAACAATATTTGAAGAGCAATCTATCCTGCTCATCTAGATAGTAGTATTCTATGTGAAAATTGCTTTGCGAAGCCAACTAGCAGTAATATAGTGAGAAGGCGTTGTCAATACATAACCTGATATAATCTAAGAGTTTTATCCAGAGCGATATCCAGATTGCATGTTCTCTAAAATTCCTTGAGATTCGATAGAATTAGAGAGCAGATTATGTATAATTTTTTCTAAGATTCTTGATTCCAAACGAAGTACAAAAATTGGCTTATAACGACCTAAGTCAACAGGTGATCGAATTTTTGGGATATTAATGATAAAGCATTGTTTCCAATATCAAGACAAGTAGCATTGTTTCACAGAAGCAGTGACTAAAGTTACCAAGTAATTTCCAATAACAGGAAGAGCAATTATAATGAAGTTTCTTGGAAAACCATTAGCTGCCTGATCCTACGAAGAAGATGAAAGCACTGCTAATAAAATGTCATGTTTGATAATAAGTAAAAATTAAACTGTTATGATGTCCTTCCATCCCGTATCCTATCGACATATATTTCTATGAAGCAGAAAGAGATATTCTCGTTGTATTTGAAAATTGTATGGAAAATTTCTTAAATTCATGAATACAGAATTTTAGAAAACATCCGTTTGACTAGGTATTAATCGGAAATTTCTTAGTTCTTTCCAAAGTTGTTGTGGTGTATACGTCTCAGTAATTCTCTCAGTAATGCTCGATCCATATATTAGTAGATTACTAATATATTTAAAATATATTAGTAATAAGTAAGTTAGAGATACACAGTGCCACACTCTCCCCTGTCTATTCATATCCCTCCGATAAAGAGTAAAACCGAAAGTGTTATTAATGATCATCGATATATGATACTCGTTTAGTATCTGAACAGCCACAACGGAGAAAGGAATAGGAGATTTCAAGAAAAGTCTAATCTATAACTTTTGTTTGTACTATTTTTTAAAAGTTTTTGTATTTTCTGTGATCAATTCGGAAAACTATCATTTCTACGTATTTTTATGGATTGTACTATTAAAATTCAATTACCGTCAAAATCCACTATGACATACTTAATCAGCACCCCAAAGAATATAAATATACAACATTTCAGACAAATCGAGTGTGCTCACTTTTCAAAAGTCTACACATGTTTTGAAATAGCTTCTTGTCGTAATTTATTTATTTATTGTTTTCTTAACAAATATTTAAATGTGTTTGTAAGTCAAGCATTATTGCTTTCGAGATATAGTAAAAATTTTATATGAAACATTTGGACTCTCCTTTTATAATATTCAAAAATTGTTCGATGCTCAAATATTAATTATATATTTGTTCAAAGTTATCGTCGTTAATATTCACAACTATTGAAGTTAAAATTCAGAATATGCATATTTTTGTGTAAATCTTATTCTTAATGTTTACTTCCACAAATTTTCTGTTCAAGATTTATTATGGTGACATTGCATATAATGCTACTTTTCCTACGTTTATGGAGCATACTATAAACATATGTTAATATAAGAGTACCTTGAGCTTATTACATTACTTTTGAATATAATAATTTAAATATTAATTTTTAGAAATAGAATACAATTATGATTGAGCTTTGTCACTATATTTAAAAAATCTAATAAAAATTTTGAAAACATGATTTTTCTATTTGGAAAAATTGAAAAATTCCATATAAAAGAGGAATAAAAATTTAAATACGTTTTTCAACAAGCTATGATGAGAATCGAATTTACATCGAATATAAGAAAACTACTTTAACTTGTAAACTATAGGTATCGAGTACAGTGTACGATCTATAAGTATAAGTATCGAGTACAATGCTAAATCCATTTTGAAGAATTCAAATATGGAGATTTGAATAATTTCATCTAGAGTGGATAATTCATTACATGTTATTTAATCCATACGCTATCAGACTTATTAATGATGCTATTATGAGCAAGACAGGCGGTTGATTAGATTTTTGAGGCTTGGAACAAGGTGTTCTCAGTTATTTGTAACAATAATTAGCAATCAGAAATTAATTCAGTTATCATAAAGCCTGTAAGACCGATAAGAATATTTTGTAGTTAACTATATATAAAATATATAAAATACCTTACATAATAAAATTGACTGATATTTTCGTTTATAAAACTATAATTGACTGCTATTTATTAAATTAATTCCGACCAGTATCATGTATTATCTATAATTTCAATCTTAAAACGGACCGCTTCAAAAGTACATCGTCGTCACCCTTCACTTTTTAGCTGAATTCGAAGTACGTCACTATTGAATATCATTAAATACTAAATAAAAACTTGTATAATGATTATGATACTCAATCATGGCTTATATATAGCAGTTGATTTTGGTTCCAACGGCTAATTAGGTAAATTCATTAACGTACCGGTAAGTAAAACAAACTGGTTATTAATAAATAAAGGGTTAGAAAATGTTCCTAAGCCATGTAAAAGCTTCAAAAGCAGAGAACAGACTTTTCGATACATCATCGCGCTTTCATTGTTTTCTGAAGAAAGAATAACAGTTTTCTACATCGTGTTGTTATTGACGATAAAAAGTGGATCGGTGAATTCTAGATGATAAGCCCATATCACAGTTTACACAGCATATCCACAGTCACGAAATTCATACTCTGCGGTCAGTAATAGTGGTGTAATACGAGTTGCCTGATAGAATCGAATGAAATCATCAAAACTGGATTACTACATCAACATTAATCGAATGGATAACTGTTACGAAAAAGACGATCGTTATCAAATGATCGATAAAAACAATTGAAATTTGAAGCTCTAGTGCATCCAGGAGAGAGTTAGTGGATGTACAGCACTTTCTGATTATAACACGTTTAGCTCGATCGACTCCAACCTGTTTGATACACGTTTGCTTTTAAAATACCGACAAAGTTCGCAAATGGATAGATTGGAATGGATTGCTTTAAAATGGACATCGCTCTATCGTCATTGCATCGCTATGTATTGTCAGAAAAGTGGAGAAAAATTTCACAAATAGTATGAAACATATGTTTTGATTTGTATTGGTAACTTAGATTACTTGAGCAAAATTGGTACCTATTGGTATCGATTTTGTTCAATGGATACCTATTTTAAATGAATTAGAAATAATACCAGATATTAGTATATTTCATGCCATGAATCTAATGATGTTCTTTTATGTGTACAATAGATTACTGTTTAACATCAAATCACCGAAAAATACTGAATTCAATCACTGTTTGGTCAATGGTGCATGCACACAGGCAGATCAATGAATGCACGATGCAAATTTCATCTGTGCTTGGAATTAATTAATATACATCAGGAGATTCCATTTAATCATGAATACTAATTAATTTTATATTTTCATATCGAGTCAATTATAATAATGAAAATATACTTTTTTTCGCGCTTCCTATACTCTTGTTTATTTCGACCTGCTGCTGAGAAAGTGCTACATTAGTCGAGATTTCAACACGAGAGGACATTCCCACTACGTAACACTAGATGGAACGTCCTCCATAGATATATAGATATTCACGCATTCCCGACAATCGTCGAAATTCTAAAAAAAGATAGCACGTAACAGAACTGTCATTGAATTATGAGCAAAAAGAAAACTAAATACAAGGAGAGGGGACCGATAACATAGATATCTTATATATCGGGCTGTGCCAAAGCTCGACAGGGAATTTTGAACGAATCGCCGCGCATCTTTTGTAGATCGCGCTAAAACATATCGTAGCGGGAAAAGCTCATCGAACCCAGCGCCGTAGCGAGGGGGATTTATAGTTATAAAATCGTGCGGCGTGTCGAGATGACAGTGCCCGCGAATTTGTTTCTCTCTCTCTCTCTCTTTCTCTCTCACTCCCTTTTCTATTAGCCGCTACACGTTCAAAAATAGCTAGACAGAAGCCTGCCGCTCTTCTTCCTCTTCCTTCTCGCCGCGTTCTGTGTGCGCGCGCGCTCGCGCGGCGGCGGCGCAGAAGTGCCCGTCGGTCCGCGCCTACAGCGAATGTGCGAGCGAGCACGCGTTGTATATATATATATATATATATATGTATATATATAACGAGCTCGAAATTCGCATTTATATCAGCCGATGCGCTTGAATCACTTGATGGGTCGGACGAATGACCGATTAATATTCTAATGTGTATATACATTCCTAGATATAGATAGATATATGGTCTATTTGACACGGATGATGTTATCCGTTAATCAATTGCTTCTATGGAATTTATGATTTGTTCAAGGTATTATCTCTATGATTCTTTGTTAATTTCACGATTTTTGTCCCTATGAAGCAGTCGTTTATTAATTGACAATATTAAAATATTGATGCATTTTTTAAGAACTTGGGATACTTTACCAACGGTAGGAAAAAAACGAATTCTTAATAAATTTCTCCATTTTCACGAACATCGTTGTACAGATTTGAAGATCAAGATTGTAACAGAGTCACATTTTCAATTGTATTTCTTCTAAATGTTTTTATAATATCTTTATACTAAAATAATAATAAAATTGTATAATATCTGTACTAACGAATATTTATATGAAATTTCGAACTTGTCGAATGTGAAATCAAAAAATAGTAATACTCCGTGGTAAAGATACAGCAAAAAGTAACTAGCTGTTATAGTGTTGACTTCAGATGAACATACAAAAACCAGGTATTACAGCCTCGATGGTTCAACGATACAAAAAATTTATATTCGAAATGTTTTAGAAGTTCATTCTAGAAATTAACGATTCTCGTCTAGAAAATTGTCTACGCATAACGCATAAAAATACATTTAAAAACTAAATTACGGGAAATCAATGCCATGTCTTTTAACGTGCTTTGACACGCTAAATTTATATTCTTTGAACATTTTTAATTATCGACTTCAGAAAAAAAAAAACTTGCACGATCGCAATTGCATATCTTGAAGTATATGGATTTGGGATTAAAAGAACTTACTAATATGGTGTTTGTAATGTTAAGTCGTGCATTCGTGTGCTCTGATTGAGGTCTCATTGATGTGTTCTTGCGTGCTACTTCGAACTACAGATCGAATGTTAATTCAGACCTCCCAAAAGAACATATAGAAGGCTTACAGTTATGTTTCGCAAGTTAGTTTTTCAATTTCTGGTTTTGTATATGTATGTTTTATTGACGATTGCAGAGACCCAAAAAACAGTGGTTGAATGAGCAAATTAGAACGAGTTTTTCTCTGAATTTTTAAGCTGACGAATCCGAATTTGCTGTAAAAATATAAAGTTTCGCTGACCGCTTCGTTAAAATAAACAAATTCACCACACCGAATCATGTACTCGGAATTCTTATTAAATCATCGTGTGATTTATAGATGTGCCGATATATTAGAATCGATCGCAAAAAACGCTGCATAAATTTGACATACGTAGGATGTTTATATTTTTCGAATCCCTAAATTCCTAATTTAAAGTTATATTTGCGCTATCGTCGCCTATTTATTTTTGTTTTATAATCACAGAAAACCACCGGTGCATCGAAAGATTCGGCTTCCATCTCTGCCTCTCTCCGTTTAGAAACTAAAATTTTACAACCTCAACCCCTAACCTCTGTATTATTTTTAAGAAATTAATTAGAACTTGCCTTTTTATAAAGAATTATTTTGTCCTCAAATGACCGAACACTCCAGCATCATTCATAACAAATATAAACGCGAAGCGGTCTTTCGGCTTTCATC